>JAFIRS010002552.1:0-204379 GCA_018342105.1 Gonioctena quinquepunctata | reverse complement strand
TGAATAATGGATAAGATTGAGATTGATTTACTAATATAGTTCCTTGGGGGAGCTCACCGTTCTCCAGATTTTGAAAGACAATCTAATTTTTTTCCGCTCATATGGAAATTCGGAGTTTCAGAAAATCCTCTGAATATAATTTTGCTTCAATACTTTGGAGGAAACCGTTCTACGAAAATTCACTTCGACAACATTGTTCGAGAAATACTGTTATGAATATCTCAAGCAGTCAGTGGTGATTTGCTTTCATTCATATTTTAAAGATATTCAGACTCAGAATGAGCCCATCTCAAAGGAACTTTGAGACTCGAGCCCGTTTCTAGAGAGGACGGATAATGGATATTGTTTCTCCACAAAGGTTAGCAAAAATTAACGTAATCTCATTGGGACATAACCTTCTTTCATTCCATTATAGAAAACATCGTCTGTCGAGTCAGGCAATATTCCACTCCTTTGCTGCCGGTTGAGAGAGTTTGCGTTCCAAAACCCCTACAGATATATTGGAAACAGTGCATATACAGCTTTTTTATTCACCAAATCAATAAACTTGGCCAGTGGGAAAGGTAGTTTTAAATATTTTTTCAATCAATTCTGGAATTGGCAATAAAGCTAACAATTCGTGTGTCAGAAATATTTTCATTAATAAACTGCACTTTTCTTTCCGTATCAAAAGTTGAAAAACGATTGACTCAAATCCAGAGAGAGAAGTAGGTATAACCAAAATTGATTTTTTTTGTCCGTTTCCCTTCAACTATAGAATTTCATGAAGATATTACACATCTAAAACTCTTCTAATAATGTTTTTAACAGAAAATAAAACCGACAAAAGAAGAAACTGAACAAAAACAAAAATGAACCTTTCTAGTCTTGATAACTAAGCTCCTGAAATAATGTTAGTAATTTTGAGTCGACGCCTAACAAACAAGTAAATTATTCATGTAAAGCGTAAATTGCCGAGCGTTCTCGAAGTCAATATCGGCGAGACAGGGCATCCGTCGTTGCGAGTGATGGTGCGGAGAGCGCATTTTTTTAAGGTTATTGATTATCGCTGGTGATTTCACGTTGCATTTTCATGTTATTTTGTATTGATCATTTCTTTAAAGTAATTTGATGATCTTCGTTGATTGTTTGTTTGGTGCCGACTCAAAATTGGTTACTCACATTAGTTTAGGAGCTCAGTTATCAAGACTAGAAAGGTTTATTTTGTTTTCTGCTTTTCAGTTTATTTTTTCGTCGGTTTTATTTTTTGTGGCTAAAATCTACTAATTGCTACCTACTTGATTTGTATTACTTTCAGAATATTTACTTACTTCAACTTTCGACTGTTATATACTATAACTGGCTTGCACCAGCGACTTCGTCCGCGTTAATCTTTGTTTTTTGTTGTGACGATTATTACAAATTCACTCACCCCTTTAGAAAATGAAATGTCCAGCGTGGCTTTAGCCGGAAAATAAGTTGTTTTCTGTTAGAGATCCACAAAAAATAACTTAATTTTCATCGTAGATTTTTCAATTTACGGAAAAATCGTTCTATTCAATATTCAATTGGGTATGTTTCCCTTTTCCACATGAATAGCCCGCAAGAGGTTATCTTGAACGATGGAAGATAGTGACTAAAGGTTATCTTTCAGTAGCAGATGATTTCACATCTGATTTTATGAACATCCTGCTCATATTTTCAAACAAATCAACATTCATCTTCATTTGTAAAGAAGAGCCCAAATACTAATTTCCATGACTCTAATTTCAAAACCAACTGTACTTTAACTTTCACCCCCCTTCTCACCCACTTTCTCAGCCCTTCTGATGGGATAGATGGGAAATCAGAAGAATATTCCGTCAGAATTAGCTCTTAGGTCCAGAGGTTTGGTCTGGACGTTAATCGTATATCAGTCAATCAGTGAGTCAGTTATTCAGGACATGTATAATCCCAAATACTAGGTAGCTGCTGTGAACCGTTGAAGAGACCCCTCGACTGTATTTCGCCTCCATCATCAAAACAACTCTGGGCCTCCATTATCTTGTAGTGTCATCAGAACTGTGTACCAAAATTCAAAGAAATCCAAATGGGACCAACTTTGAGGTATACCCTATCTACTGAGGACTACTCTGTAAAAAGTTATGTGTGGTCGGTTATAAAAAAAAGTTCGTTGACTAGAGAACCCCCTCTTTCTTTTTTTCGACGAATGGAAATATGTATACGGGTAGCTCTAACTTTGTTTTCAATCTCCATATTACTTCAAAAATAATTAATAATGATTATTTATAAAGTTCAACTCAGAACTTGAGAACCCATGACGTTCGGTCTGCCAAAGGGAAACAAACTGGTATCCGATTGACACGAAAGTGAAAACATTAAATGGAAAGAGCATACATGACAATCCAAAACTATGTATTCATTGAAAAATATTGACAGAAAAATATTATGAATTGAAGTTGTTGCGTGGCAAGTAATACAAACAAACTCCATTGTTACAGAGCCCTGATGATTACGAATTAAACATAATTCGAAACATTGGCAATAAAAACAATGATTTTTCTCCGAATTTACTCCTCTATGGCCCAACCCAACCTCTGGGAAAGTGAACTCAGGATCACCAAACTTATCAGTTATTCAATAGTTTTTATTGAAAATCGGTAATAAATTGATTCCATCACTCGATTTTCTGTTGGATTGTTTGGATGAGTATATTACAATTATTTATGAAGCAAAATAAGTCATTTGATGAAATGCAATGGGAGTTGAAGAAACAATATATCAATTATTGGTCGAGATTATCATTCACATTTCTGGTAGATGATGGAAACAATCTACGATTATTGAAAATGAGTGGTGATTGAAAGTCATCAGAACTGGATAGACTCAATTCTAAGGAACAGGATGATAAACACAACGCTAATGAAGGAGCTTTTTTCCCTGTCCTTTCGAATCAGGTCATGGGAGTATCTGAAAAGAAGAAACACGAAACCTTGGGTATGCTGACGAAATAGTCATCCTAGGATGGAATAAGATCAACAACACTGTTCGGGATCGCATGCAAGGGGCCTCAAACTGAATAACCTGATTGGTGGACTTGGAGGGACTGAACAACAACCCTGAAGAAGCCACCTTAGTAACATTCACTCAAAGACGGAATACAAGGGCTATGGCCCATGATATTCTGATGGAAAACTCCACAGAGTGAGGAACAGGTTGAATATCGTCCGGGTTACTGGACTAAAAACTGTCCTGGAACGAACTCCTGATGAGAATGACCAGAAAAGCGGAGACCACACTAATCGTGGCTAGACGCCCTTTTGGAAAAAAATTGGAGATGAAACCACATATGGCAATGCCGGCCATAACGTACACTTTCTTGTTGTTATAGCCAAAGTACAACAGAGAAGCGCTAAAACTGAACCAGGCAAGGTGCAAAGCATTGCTTACGTAGCCATTACAATGGTAATGAGATCAACGACCAGTGCAGTGAAGGCGATACTGCTGGGATTGCCTTCCCTTCACTTGATGGTAGAAAAAGGGACAAGGCTTACCCAGTCTGAGAATCACACTAGACAACATACATAATGAGATTCATGAGCATCGCAAGCACTATAACCAGGGACGTGCTAGACATGAAATCAGAACCCATTGCAGAACGATTCTCCTTCGACAAATCATACAAGGTATCTATACCCCACAAAATTGTTTGGAATGACACAGAATTTGAAACCACTCTGCAGGATTATATCTGGTACACAGAAGGGACTAAGGTGGAGAATGTTGAGGAAGCAAGGGTTTTCTCTAGAAATCCAAGGACTGGGTTCAGCTACTATGTTGGTAACCTTTGTGTTGCAGGAAGAAGTCTTCGCAATTATCCAATGTGCAATGGAAAATAATGAGAGAGCAATAGTAGAGGAGCAGTTCTATAATCTTCCAGATAGTGACGTCATAACTATGGACCTGCGGAAAAGAAATTTAAATACTGGCAGAACAAAACCGCATCAAGCTGATTTGGGTGTTACGACATCAGGGATTAGCAGGCAAAGAACTTGCTAAGAGAGAATTGGAGAATAAACCATATCCAGGACAGGCCAAGAACCAAGTCCAGGGAGTGTCAAAACACCACGAGCGTCTGTAAGAGACTAGATACAGGAAAACCACCGACAATGATGAAATAATATCTCTGTAAACAGACACGGGAAAAAATATTCTGAAGACCCATGCCAGAAAAAAGCAGACCTGTTAACTTTGAACAGGAAGCATTCGGAATGTTCTACGATGCTCATGACTGGATATGCGCAAGTTGTAATGCATCTTCATAGAATGGGACTGTTCGATGGGTAATGTACAAGCATATTATGCGGAAGGGATTTGAACAAACTCGTGCAAGGCACAGAAAACAGGAATGGGTAGTGTAAGAGAAAATAATAGGCGAAATACAATAGGACAGAAGGCACGTCACGACCAGACGTGCCAACGGTGTGGTAGGATCATCTGAGATATATTAGGTGTACAGACTCCAGGTCCTAGGCACTTCACCACCACAATGGAGTTTCCATCGGAGATTTTTTCTCCATCCCCAACAAAAAACAATATACTACTAATGAGGCCACCAGGAGGATCCCGGAAATTAATGCTTATCACCTCTTCGTGAGTTACTGTATCACATGACCAATTCACGTGTTGTTAGAAAATACGTTCTTTCTGTATCATTATAATTTGTTGTGCCATTATGTATTCTGGTTTTTTGAAATATTGTCTGAATGTGATTGGATAGGATTACTGAGATATTGTCATTGTAGTTATCAAGGTAGTGTTGCTTCATACAGAAATCATTCACAACTCATAACTCATACTATTGATGATTTCCAAGCCCGGGACTCACATCGATGGACCGGTTGGATGATACAATGTAGTAAATCAGTTAAAGAATTCAGGAAACAAGGCACCCAATCCAAAATTAACTGAAAATTAACACATTAGTGGAGGGGCACTTCCCCAAAACTCTAATTCGGCAAACCAAAAAAAAAAAATAAGTTTCTCCCATTACCATCAGGCACAAGGAAAATGGTAATCTATCAACAAATTCATAAATGACAATTCGATAAAAATTTCAAAACCTTCCAGAACGTTTGCTGATGGAATCGAAATTTTCTGTTCATCATCTGATGGCTATAGAAAGCTTTCAAAATTCCTTTTTGATAAAAACATGCCCCATCATACTTATACGTTACCAGAAGATGAGAAACTGAGGGGAGTCTTTAAGGGCGTTCCTCAGTTTCTGAAAACTGAGGACATTAAAGCTGACTTAGCTGAGTGGGGTTTCACCCCTGAATCAATGATTCATCTTAAAAAGTTAGAAAAAGACAAAACAGAGCCACACATGATTTCAGTTATCATCTACAAGGGTATGCTCGATATATCCAAAGTAAATTCCATTCAAAATTTATTAGTAAACACATAGCCACAAAGGACTAGAGCGATTGTTGGAAAATGTCACCGATGCCAGGGGTTCGGGTATTGTCTAACAAATTGCAATGCGACACATGCTTGTGTCAAATGTGGTCAACAACATTTGACAAGGGAATGCTTTACAAATAAAAAATAGATAAGCCGGAATGCGTAAATTGCGGTGACTACCGCAAAGCAACCGGATAGGATCCCGTTCAACGCAGGAAAGGCACAGGTGGGTGTCTCATATGTGAACGTTGCCTCTGGCGGAGGTCTTGTTCGAGCTAGTCAGCCGAAAAATATTATTTCGGCTCTCGACCAGATGAGAGCTCTATTCGGTCAATTTGCTGCCTTTGTGCGGTAATTTTCACTCGAGTTCAACAATTAATGCCAGTGCAACGTCCGAGCTTCATCAAGACAGTGAGTTGGAATTGTTATGGTTTCTTCGAAAGGAGACTTGAATTTCAACATTTTCTGGAAGAAAATAACATCGATATCGGACAGAGTTGGGCTGTGGGTATTACTTTGGAAACGAGAAATGGTTCATTCAGACTGATTTCTGCGTGTAGCACTCCAAACTCTCGACTACATGATGGAGTGCTTGACTTACTTTTGATGCGGACAGATCGTCCCGCCAATGTGGCAGGTGATATTAACGCTGAGCATTTTTTTTTTTTTTTTTATGTTCTGGTTCCCATGAAAAGGGATATCCTTAATGTTCGAGAACACGTGGGAACCTTTTTTTTTTCTGAGGTTGTATGCCCTCGGGAACACCTCCTAGGTAATGAGTTCCAAAGCCTCGCTGTTCGTTGGATGAACGAGTCTTTGGAAAGTGATGTTCTGCAGGTCTCCAAAGTGACCACGAAGGGGTGTGATGACTGAACTTGACGGGTTAGTCTCGAAGAGACTGCCAAAGCAGGAACGATTGTTGATATTTCAGAAGAGCATCGCCCATGAAAATATCTATAGAATAGAGACAAATCGCCAACTTTTCTACGGTGTTCCAGACAAGTGAGCGAGTTTGTAAGCGAGGCATCACCGACGAGACGAATTGCCCTTTTTTGGACAGAATCCAATAGCCTCAGGATATGTTTAGATGCCGCGCTCCAAATATGGGAACAGTATTCCAGGACAGGTCGGATCTGTGCCTTATAGATCATAAGCAGCTGAGTGGGGGTGAAATAGCTCTTGGCACGAAACAAAATACCAAGTTTTTGGAATGCACTTTTGGCAATGGACCTCACGTGATTTTCCCAGGAAAGGTTATTGCTGATAGTAATACCAAGCATCGATATGGATGACTTCAGTGGTATGGTTACTCCTGACAAAGTTATGTTAGGCACAATGAGATCGGCTTTTCTGGAGAAATGACATGCTTGTGTTTTGTTTGCATTGAATTCTACCAAGTTATTAGATCTCCACTCGAGAATTGTTGCTAAGTCCATATTTATATTATTAACATTTCTTCCTCGTTCATTTCTGGTTTCACGGGCTGATATAGGGGCCCTGGAAGAGAAAGCGGTATGGAGGGTACTATCATCGGCAAAGCTGTGTACTGGACATGAAGTTGCTTTCAACAGGTCGTTGATGTGAAGTAGAAATAGTGTTGGTGCGAGAATAGATCCTTGCGGAACACCAGCATTAATGAGTAGAGTGTCAGATGAAACTCCATCGACCACTACATGGAGAGACCTGTTTGAGAGAAAACTAGCAAGCAGAGAACACAGCTGAGGCGGCAAGCCATAAGACGGAAGCTTGGCGAGGAGTCCCTGGTGCCAAACTCGATCGAACGCCTTGGAGATATCTAATGCTACAGCTAAAGTTTCTCCATACTTTTCAATAGATAGCTGCCATATATGTGAGACGTAAGCGAGCAGGTCACCAGTTGATCTCTGATGGCGGAAGCCATATTGCCTATCGTTGACAATTCCTGAGTCTTCCAGATATTTCATGAGCTCGATGTTGATGGCTTTTTCCATGACCTTTGAAATAATAGATAGCAGTGCGATAGGTCTGTAGTTGCTAGGTAATGCCTTTTTGCCTATCCTAGGGACTGGCTGTACTCTTGCAATTTTCCAATTGGACGGAAATACCCCCAAATTGTAAGAGTGGTTGAACAACTTGCAAAGAACAGGTGTTAGTTCGGGGGCACATTTCTTGAGAACAAGCGGCGGGATTCCGTCAGATCCACAGGCTTTGTTGGTGTTGAGACCCAGCAAAATCTTTCTGATAGTACGTTGGCGAAAGGTGATCTCGGGCATGTGACTGTCAATAGGTGTAATGTTCGGGGGTTGTTTTCCCGATGAATCCAGAGTGGAATTTCCAGCAAATAGGTGCGCAAAGATATTGGCTTTTTCCTGGGCAGTCGTTGCTAGTGTTCCATCTTCTTTGGTTAGAGGAGGAAATGAGCTGGAAGTGAAGTTTCTTCCCACAGCTTTGGCGAAAGATCAAAATGAATGGGATCCGTTAGGACATTCAGCAAGTTTTGATCTTATTTTGGCATTGTGGGCATCTTTTGAGTATTCTATTGTCTCTTTGCATATGCCTCTAGCCTCGACATATGCTGCTCTGGTCTCATGGCCCGGATTTTTCAGCCATCGATGGTATGCTGCCTGTTTGGAAGCCACAGCTCTAGAGCAGTTTCTGTTAAACCAGGTCTTATCGGATGATGTTCTTCTTTCGGTATTCGGTATGTAAGTTTGCATCCCCAACATGATGATTTCAGAAATTGTCTCAGCACATCGTGTTGGATCTACTGAAGAGAAACAAACTCTCTTCCATGGAAACGCTGAGAAAAACATACGAAGACCTTCCCAGTCGGCCGAATTGTAATGCCACATGAGACGGGGTGGTATTGTGCAGCTCGATGGTAAATGGAAAGAGCATGTTGTGGAGATGAGGGTGTGATCAGAGTTTCCAAGTGGGGCACAAACTTCTATTCTATACGGGTCAGGATTGGTGGTGAGGAAAAGATCTAGTGTATTGGCAGACTGGTTGTTGACATCAGGGATGCGGGTTGGTAGCTCGACCAGTTGTTCTAGACCATGAGTGATGGCGAAGGCCTCGGCTTGACGACCCGCATCATCTGTTTTGTTAGAGAATTTCAGCCAGGCAGCGTTATGTACATTAAAGTCTCCCATGATTATGGTTTCAGCTGTTGGATGGTTCTCCTGAATGTAGTCCAGTTTGAGTGATAAAAACTCAAAGAGGTCGTTATATGAAGGTTCATTAGGTGATAGGTAAAGGCAGCAGAGGAACTTAGTCAGTTTGGTATCAGATAGCTTGAACCACATCACATCAAAGTCTTTCGGTTCCAAACTCTCTTCACCCTTGCATGAAAGGTTATCCTTAGCGTAAAGGCAGACTCCACCTTTGAACCTGAATCGAGAATGGAGTTCGTAACCAGGACAAAGCATATGGACCTTGTTGATGGACGTGTTTACTTGTGTTTCTGTTAGAGCCAGAATATCCGGTTTTTTCGTCTGTAGGTGATGGTGGACGTCATTGATGTTCTTGTTGAGTCGCGGATGTTGCAAAAATTAATCTTTAATGTTGAGTCCCCTCAAGTACCTCTCGCCCGGAAATCTGAATGGAGAGGTATTTTGCTTCCGGAGTGTTTTACTCTAGGAGACTTCATCATTATTACTATTAGGATGCACCTGAAAATGAAGGAGGAATTGGGGAAAAGGAAAGAGGGAGACCGGAAAGTATCGACCGAACACTGAAACATGGAATGATCCATTTCACAGCACACAAAAGTCGATATGGTGGTATTTCACCGGGCGATGAGACCATCTTCCACCTACGGTTATCCTTTTAGTCGCCTCTCACGACAGGCAGGATTTACCATGGGGCTATTCTAAAGCCGACCCCATACAGCTTATACAGCATATACAATGGAGCCATATCACAGATCAAAGTGGAATGCTGGAGCATTATAATGACAGGTATAATCATCAAATGGTTGCTCCAGATGTGCCGACGCATTTTGGTAACTTTAGACCTGATGTACTTGCCATCGTGATAGTTAGAAATGTCACTTGGGTCTGGGATATTAACGTTCTGTCAGAACTGGACTTGGATCACAATCCGGTGATTTTCACCTTGGGAGATGATCCGCCGCCCCACGTAAATCGCATACGTACTAGAATAGACTGGGAGAGATTCCGTACTCTCCTCAAAAATGCTTATTGTGCCCCTGAGCGAATCCAATCCCCACCAGAGTTGAAGGAGGCTGTAAAACACTGAGAGCTCGCCATAAAAGGCGCCTTAGAGGATTCCCCGTTCAGGAAACAGGCTCTGACACATAACAATGAGTTCCTACTGAGAATTAAAAATTGAATTCGTGATAGAAGAAGTGCTAGAAAAGCATCCCATTGGAGTCTGTTCCCTGGGGAAAGAATCTGATCGAGGTAAGAAACGCGATTTTCAACTACAGAAACGAAAAATTTTGAGAAACTCCAGAAAACCTTGAATATTCGAAACAATTAGGGAGGATCGCTAATAATATCAAAGTCAAGTGTCAGGATCTATTCATGATGAGTTCGGAGTGGTTTACGATGCCGATTCTGAATTATGTGCTTTTGCGGATACAATGGAACAGCAATTTTGACTAAATGTAGACCTAAATGACGTTGTGGAACGAGACAGTTTGTTAGGAAATCGGATTCGTCATACTCTTGGAATGCCTGACTGGGATGACATTTGTTCGGCTACAATGGACGAGCTTAAAGCGTACATAAGTGGATTAGATCTCAAAAAAGCACCTGGTTTTGATGGAATTTCTAATCAAATGATTGGAACATTTTCTGGAAACCGGTCACCTTTGAGCATTATCAATAACTCGTTACGCCTTAGGTGGTTCCCTCTTAGGTGGAGGCATGCCATGGTGGTTATGATTCCTAAGATGGGACATAATCCGATTTTCCCACAAAATCATCCACCCATTAGTGCTTTGCAGTTCGGCTAAACTTGCTGAAAAAGTTATATTGCAAAGACTCACGGAAGAAGTGGAGGGTAGAAATGTCCTTCCAGATGAACACTCTACAGAATTGCCAGCGTTGAGACTTGCCGAAAACTCGATTTCGGCCCTTAATTCTGGCGCATGCGCCCACATATTATTACTCGATATATCCAAAGCTTCTGATAGAGTCTGGCATGAAAGACTATTGCAAAAGCTTTGTGATCTACAGATCCCCTTTGGGTTGATGAAATGGTTGAGATCATTTTCATTTGGAAGGACTTTTCAAGTAAAAGTCGAAAATTTGCACTCTGACAGAACGGTAGATGAGGAAGCAATATTGTCACCTCTGCTTTATAGCCTATATACCAGCGACATCCCGAAAACAGATCACTTGAAGATGTTCCTTTACACCGATGACACTGCTTCACTTTCCCCGACACTTAATTACCGTGCGGGACTTATTTCATTGCAAGATGCAATAGATACTCTTCAGCGGTAGAATCTGAAGTGGGTAGTGAAGGTGAATCCAGACAAGACTCAGGCGATTTCACTTAGTATAAGACCACCTCACAGCAGCGTTAGGGTTGCAGGCAGATATATCAACTGGTCCACACGGGTCAAGTTCTTAGCTATCATTTTGGATTGCCGGATCACCTGGACTCATATCGAGAACGTTAAAATTAAAATATTGGTGAAAATTACGAAATTCTAGCCTTTCATATGCAGAAGCAGTAGGTTGTCTTTGAAAAACAAACTGATGATCTACAAAATGGTGTTCAAACCAGTCATTATGTGCGCTTCTGCAGCTTGGGTCGATATAAGTCAGTTGAATATCGGTTTCTCCCGGGCTGTACTCAAATTCAACATCAAGTCACTTTGAAATTAAATCAACTGTGAATGTTAATTGTTTTTCGAGTTCTGAGAGTAAACGCACATATGTGCCAATTCAAATATATGAATGAGAGATCCAAATATATATTTTTAATCAAACAAAGTACTTGAATTTTTTTTTTGTTTTAAGTTGAAAAACAAATATCGGGAATTAAGATTGAAATGTAAAAGAGGATACACTTGCAACGGCTTCTCACATTGCATAAAATAATCCACAGGTACTGAAATAAATATAAATTCTCCCTGCCAGTGAGATATTTGAGTAGTTTTACTTTTCCGCACTTAGCGCAAGCTCTTAGGAAAATATATAATATTTCTTACAACTGTTTTGTTAACGGAATTGAACTCCTCCATTGGGTTTGTTCATCCAATATGATCTATGTGTAAAAAAGCTTCAAGAGGGTGTGAAACATGAGTTGTGTGTGATATGTAAGGAAAGTAATACATTCAAACGGAATAACGGTATAATTCTTTTGGGTATGCACATTTCCCTTGGTATTGTTCGACATTCATATTCATCCCGTCCATCATTCTCATATCAGGCGTGTTTCTGCATAACAAGAATCTCGTTACTTATGTATATTTCCCAAGATGTATTCATGCTTTACTCATAGCACACACGGAATGTCTGGAAATAATGGCAACGGATCCACTATAAGGTCTCTTCCACATAAAAATATCCGATGTAGCGTCCAATCCAAAGAAAAAGATTTCCCAAGCTATTGTAGACAAATGGATGACAGTCTGGCCTTGAATATAGAACTAGTTCGTTCGTCATGAGAGAAATACCAAGTGAAGAGGTATTGTATTTCATAGAAAATAAACTGTCCATGTTATCATCTTGTATGAGCACTCAAATTGGAGAGACATACAGAGCGACCAAAAATAATGAATTCGTTGAAAATAATCATAAATAATGAGGACGACGGAAATTCAACGTTTGGACGAGCATATTACAGAAATGCTTCTTTCAACATAATTTTTGATTTCCCAATGGTTTGTTCCATTGACTTCGTCTAGTATAAGCCGGCAAGATAACTTGATTCACATTCAGTTTTTCCATCGAGATGACTCTTGTGACGGACAAAAAATATCCACCTGAATAATAATGATTATAATTGTGATATACAGTGCGGATTTTTATAGTCCTCCTCCCGGTTAACTTTTGAACGGATTGACGTACAACAATGTGTTGAAAACCGTTTTGATACTACTTTTTTAAATGAGAGACATTAAAATTGCCCGTTAAATGGCGCGGAAAGCACATCAATTAAAAAATTTCAAATAGTGTGGGGAGTCCAGTGACACATCGTTGAAAATATAATTCAATTCATCATTCAACCTTTTTTTTTCGAATTTTGTTAATATATTTTTTTCACAATATAATTTTGAAATGTCAAGTATAACAAAAAACAAAACTATTATGTATAATTCTTATTTATTGAGGATAGGACGCAAAATTGCTGTCAATTGACAAATTAAGTGTTCTAAATGACCACTTAATACTCCTTGACAATAAAGCACATATGTTTCAGTTTTTCCAAAGATTTGAAGTTTAGCTCGTACACTTTCGATTCGACGTAACCACACAGAAATATGTCACAAGGTGTGAGGTCTGGTGAACCAGCCCTTCGATTGGTCCACGACGTCCAATACATCTCATAAGGTATGTTACACCCAGATACTCTCGAACTTGACGATGGAATTGCGGATGGGCCCCATGTCGCTGGAAAGTAATGTGTTCCTGGAATTCGTTCTCATTTACTCCTCGTATTTGAAGTATAAGTGGGGCCTCCATCTCGAATTTATCAATTTTGACAAAAAATTCATAATCTTCGACCCCAAAAACCTACGCATACCAATTTTGAATCGAATTGGACCATAATCACAAAGTACGTCCTCCATCTTGAAGCCGCCATCTCAAATTCATGATTTTTGTCAAAAATTTCATAATCTTCGACTCCGGAAACCCCTACATACCAATTTTGTATCGAATCGGGCCATAATGACAAAACTCGTTCGCCATCTTGGAGCCGCCAATCAGAATTCATGGATTTTGACAAAAAATTCATAATCTCCGACCCCAAAAACCTCCACATACCAATTTTGAATCGAATCAAATCATAATCACAAAACTCGTCCGCCAAAACTACGTCTCGTGTATCTCCTATACCAAATAATTTGGTACGCCTATGGAATTCCTATTAATAGCCACAGTTCGAGCATCTTAAAAAAGAATTGGTAGGTAGGCCAAAGTGGTCGTTTCAATATTGGACGAGATCTATTTTGCCGATGACTGCCATGTACAAGGAATATATTTTCATCTTCCAATGAGCTTATGACTTTTTTCTACAGACGAGTTGATTTTCCCGAATTTAGATGGTGCTGATCGGACAGTTCTCAACATTTTCATCTAGAATCCATTTGGTATTTCTGTTCCGTATTTTATGTCAATAGAGTCTGTTGACTAATGAAACATTTGTGGTTAAGTGAAAGAAAAAACAATGGCCATGAATAATGAATATAGAATTGCACTCAGAAAAATGAAGGTATCAATACTTTCATCGTTTTTTGTTTTCACTGGTTAATTGTTATGAGAATTCTCATCATGAAGTGCAAATATCTAAAATTGCTATAATAGTATTCGCGTGAAGTGTTATGATGAGGAAATTCATGCACATTCTTACAACTACCCTTTTTCGAATTTATCTAAGAAATGTCATCTGAACAAATTTTCCATGCCGATACCGTATGTACCTGCAAGAAACAAACGGGTATTAGGTACGGAATATATGACTGGGAGAACTGGGACAAGCATGCCTTGTGCGGTTGTTCTGGCCTCAGTTCACCTATTATAGTCCTTTACAGAATGAGTTCGTAATTTATGAACCACATGAGGTCATTAAGCTAGGGAAATGTTTTACACAAGGTTAATATATTGTTTTCTGAAATAATTACAGAGAATGAGAACACCGAGTATTCTTCTGTTAGTGAGAGAACTGAAATTGTCTTTATGTTGGTGAGCTCTGAACCCAGTTAATGAAAATGTTTTGTTCAAGGTGGGATAACTGTTCCCTCACCTGGTGTTATTCATTTCAATATTCAACAATGAGGGAAAAACAAATTAAATATTATCCAGCAGCTCTAGATGGAAAATATATTCTTATTATACAAAGTCTACTTCGAATAGTTAACCAGATATATCAACTAGTCAGTGCACTTTAACGGGATATTGAATGAACAAGAGATTCAGAAAACCGGAGTGGGATATAAGCATACAGTTTCAAGAATATATATAAAAAAAAACACAATGAGGCTGAAATCATAGAAGAAATCTTACTACAACTGGAATGTTGGTAGAAACGGAATTCCTGCAGTAGATTGGACTGCGGAGGTGAGAGACTGAAGCCCAAGATCACAAAATTCATCAAAAAAGTTTTGCTTCTCGAGCTTTTTGGAGTCGGAGTTCTGTGCATTAGTTATGTCTAACGGGATTTGTTCTTCATTATACAAGGTCGTTCAAAATTTGTGATTTTTCCGTTAGATACAATTTTTTTTAAATGGATCACCCTGTATATCATCGGATATCCTGAAAGACGATTGAAGTTCCTTTCAAATGGCGAGAGTAATGCTCTGTGACGACTATTACAAATTCACTAATCACTTTTCACCCCTTTGGGAAAAAAAATCCAAATAAGGATGAACACGATTAATTTATTCGAAACAGAAAGCGAAAACACCAATTTATCTGACCCCAACTCAAAAACTAATGGAAATACATCAAATATCAATCTTTATTTCTCATAACCCTGATTTGGAAACATACGGAAACCTCATACAAACTTCCACATCCCATTTCTTGAAATACCGAAATAAAAATCTTTTCATTTGTGACCTCGAATACCCATTTTAATGACCGTAACTTGAAAACTAACGGAACCCCTATAGTCTAGTCAACAAGTGCTTTTTGGACCAACTTTTTTCAGCAGTCTCCGAAAATTATGATCGAGGTGTCATTCGATTCGGAATGACATCTAGATGATTTTTGAGAAAAATTAGGTTCCGCTTGCAAAAATTGTAAAAGTTATTAACAATTAACTAAGAAAAGAAAAGGGGGCTTTGATTTTTTGTAAATATCTCGAAAACTAATGAAGATTTTCCAAATCTGAAAAAAGATTCAAAAAGAGGGAGAAAATTTCCTGGAATTGTAGGATCAATATCCATAATTTTCCCAGAGGGATGAAAATACGGCCGAAAACAGGTACTCTGGCTTGGGCAAGCCGCGCCCACTTTGGACACTTTAACAATAAAAATTATTTAAGCATACCAAATATGAAAATAAAAATTGAAAAAATTCAGACACTAACTGAACAGATGAATAGATAATAATCCGTTCGAAAAAAAAATTTATCACAATTTTTTAATTAGTTATTCAATAGTTCATTAATAATTTTTTCTGCTTGAACATGAACATTGCAAGTGTGATAATTGTTAAACTAAATTTAAGATTTTTTTCCTCTTTTGGAGCAATTCTTGGAAGGCTTCAGAATAGAACCCTGTTGGAAAAATTCAAAAATTTTCATTTTTCAGTTTTTTATTAATAATTTTCGTTGTTGCAAAATTAAATACTTAAATTAATCATTTAAAAAAATGTTTTTTTTCAAATATTATTAACGATCCGTTTTTATGTTATCAGAAACTGCATAGAAATAATTTTTTTTATCTCTGATTGTTTAAAAAATTGGATTTTTTTTTATGGAATTCTAATCTTTGATACATATAATGATTTTTGAAAGAAAAATTGTTCCATAAAAAAAAAAATTATTGCTTAAAAACGCATTTGTTGATTAACAATTATTTCCTCCAACTTCTAATGGATATTAAGGAACCATTTTTTCTTTAAAAATCATTATTTATTTTTCATTGTTTATGCAATAAACAATTTGTTATAAACAAATAAATTTTAACCTTATATTTTTTTCTCTATTCTACTTTCTGTCACAAAAACAGACATGAATAATTTATTTTAAATTTTTTTTATTATTTTTTTTTAATTTATGAATTTAAGTTCTATGTAACTTCGTCATTCTTACCTGCTTTTTCACCCTTAAAATTATTATAATCTATAAACTAATAATTGAAAATACTAGGACTTTTTATTTCCTTAATAAAAACAAATTTAGCTAGAAGTTTAGTTGCTACTCATTTATTCATTAAATTTATAGCAATTGTTGATGAACAATACTTGGGGAGAATTTTTTTTTGCTTTAATGCTTAAAAATCTTATCAACTATTAAAAATATGACTACCTCATTCAAGTATTTTATCAATTATTGTTCATTACTCAACATTTTTACTTTTTACATTTTAATATCACTCAATTATACTAGGAAAATTCACGAATATCTAGATTTTTATTTTCAGGTTCTGTTTCTTTGATGTTTGTAAAAGTTTATGAATGATAATCTTGATTTTTTTCTTTGAAATATTATTGGGACAATAGAGTCTCTAATAAATTTAAGTTATTTATCAATGAACAGAATATTTTATGCACGTTCATATCCATTATCACTAAAATCTCCTTTTATTATAGTAGACCCTCATGTCTACGAGTAATTATCAACGGTCACCTAATGATAATTACAATTACTTTCTAACATGCCTGTCTTCAACTCCCATATTTAGATGCGAATATTTTTCTTTCTCCGAATCACCTTCAGATTCAGGTTTTTGCTTATTGAATACCTTCTTTGTTACCTGTTAGAAACATCTGCTCAGGGTCTCGAAGGGTCCAACTAATTGTCCGTATTATACCTGACTCAGAGAATACAGTTCAAAATCTTCAACTATTCCAGTCTCAAGTCGACATCCAAGTTGTGCGTTTCATTCGATAAATATAATATTGTGAATTTTGTTACTGACGTGAATTATTCGTTAAAATGAATCCGGAAGTGACTTGTTTTATCTGTGAAAATCCAAACTTTGCCAATCGTTCGAATGAAGCAAAAAGCAATAAACACATTAATAAGTGTTAGTCAAGCTCTAAAAGATAATAAGTGGAGTTATTTGAGGGATAAAACTGAAGTAGATGTGCATAAAAAGTGTCGAGATGATTATACTTACTCTGCAAAACGTAACTCCAGTTTAGTTTCACCGTCAACATCTCGGCATTCATCACGTGGTTGTAATGATTTCAATTTTCAAATCTTGTGTTTGTTTTGTGCGAAACCATGGCAAGACAAATCAAAAGAAGCGAAATATTTAGTCAGAGCCGATGAAATTAAATTAAAATTAATGGAAATTGCGGAAAAAAGAAACGATGATCATGGTCAAATCATTAAAAGTCGTATAACTGATATTGAATCCTTAGTTGAAGTTGGTGCTCGTTATCATAAACAGTGTTATAATGATTTTTGGAATATACGAACAACTGAACCATCTGAATCGAAAAAAGAATTACAAGATTATTTTCTTCGTCTTTATGATTATATTGAAAGCAGAAGTGATTGCCAATTTACTGTTAAACAATTACTGAATACTATGAGTTACAAGCCCTCGAAGAAGACGTTATTGAAACATCTCGAAGACCGATATGGCAGTAATATCATTATTTACTCTTCATCAAACGAGGGTAAAACTATTTGCTACTGTGGAAATAATCAAAATTCTCTCAATGATATATGGTACATGCATCGTGAAGCAGAAGAAGAAGCTGAAAACATTCGAATCATCAAGACTGCTGCGGAACTAATTCGCAAACAAATGAAAGGAAGAAAGTACAATAATAAAAAATAACCCTCTTCAGTTAATTTTTTAGAGTCTGTCAGTAATGACATACCTATGTATCTGAAAATTTCTCTGGATGAAGTAATTTTATTTGATGGAAATACAAAACGAAAGAAAAAAACAGAAAAAGTTAGGAGGGAGTCCAAGGGGTCTAAAGATAGCGTAACCACCGAAGATAGCTCACGTGACGATATTTCTTCCACAACTGCATCATTTACCACGGAGTCAAGTGATAGCTTCATTGGTAACCACGATCATGTCATTAAAGACATTAAAATCAAAATTGATCAGATTGGGTCATCAATAGTTGAAGCTATTCGTCCGAAATCATTTTGCAATCCAGAAAATTGGGGCTGGATAAAGACAGAAACAATGTTTTTGCCAGTTCGAACAACCGATAGATTAGCTCCTGATGAACTCTTGAAATTAGTTCACTGTAATTGCCTCAAAAATTTTTCAAAAAGATGCGGATGCAGGAAGGCTGGTCTTCCATGTTCGTCTCTCTGCAAGCATGGCAGAGGAGAGAGTTGCGATAATTCCAAAAAGATAGCGATGGAAGATGATAATGACGAATTCGGCGATGTTGATGAAGAAAACGCTTTACAAAATGAGAATGAAGACGATAGTGCCTGTGCTGATTATGCCGTCTCTATTGGACAACTTGTGGAAACTTTGCTGGGGGACGAAGAGAACGATGAAAACATAAGGCAAAAAGAAACTGTAGACTACGAGCCACCATCAAAGAAACGTTCAAAAAAATAAACGGAATGTAAAATAAAATGTAAAAAAAAAATATTATAAATGTTAATAACTACTTATGAATAAATTTTGTTAAATGAAAAACAATTTAAAGTTCATTCTTCCTTTCTAATACGCTTAGGCTAATGAACTCTGCAAAAAAAATTTGTTTACATAGTAATATTCAGAGTTCCAAGTATAATTAAGTGATATTAAAATGTAAAAGGTAAAAATGTTGAGTAATGAACAATTATTGATAAGATACTTGAATGAGGTAGTCATATTTTCATTAATTTTTAAGCATTAAAGCAAAAAAAAAATTTCTCCCCAAGTATTTTTCATCAGCAATTGCTATAAATTTAATAAATAAATCAGTAACAACTAAAATTTTCAGCTTTATTTGTTCTTTATCTAATGGAGAATGAACGAGTCCCGAGTATTTCCATCGTATCTCGATTAGTTCATGAATTATAGTAATTTTAAGGATGAAAAACCAGGTAAGAATGACGGAGTTACAGATAACTTATATTTAAAAAAATAAATAAAAAAAAAACATGTCTGTTTTTGTGACAGAGAGTAGAATAGAAAAAAATATAAGGTAAACATTTATTTGTTTATAACAATTTGCTTATTGCATAAACAATGAGAAGTTAAATAAAATGAATTTTTTTTATATCAAGAAGAAAAACAAATAATGATTTTTCAATAAAAAATGGTTCCTTTTTTTTATGGAACAATTTTTCGTTTGAAAATCATAATTTGTATCAAAGATTGGAATTCCATTGAAAAAATTCCAATTATCTTATAAACAACGCATTTGTTTATAACAATGTTTTAAACAATTAGAGATAAAAAAAATTAAAAATCATTTCTATGCAGTTTCTGATAACATAGGACGATCGTTAATAATATTTGGTAAAAAACATTTTTTTCAATGATTAATTTGAGTATTTAATTTTGCAACACCGAAAATTATTAATAAAAAACTGAAAAATGGAAATTTTCTGATTTTTCCAACGGGGTTCTTTTCTGAAGCCTTTCAAGAATTGCTCCAAGAGGGGAAAAAATCTTAAATTTATAGTTTAACAATTATCACACTTGCAATGTTCATGTTCAAGCAGAAAAAAAATATTAAAGAACTATTAAATAACTAATTGACAAATTGTGATAAAATTTTTTTTCAAAAAGATTATTGTTCATTCATCTGTTCAGTTAGTGTCTGAATTTTTTCAATTTTTTATTTTTATATTTAGTATGTTTAAATAATTTGTATTGTTAAAGTGTCCAAAGTGGGCGCGGCTTGCCCAAGCCAGAGTACTCGTTTTCGGCCGCATTTTCATCCCTCTGGGAAAATTATAAATACTGATCCTACAATTCCAAAAATGAAAACTCCTTCCAGGAAATTTCCTCTTCTTTTTGAATCTATTTTCAGATTTGAAAAATCTTCATTGGTTTTTGAGATATTTGCAAAAAACCAAAGCCCCCCTTTTTTTTGTTAATTGTTAATAACTTTTACAATTTTTGCAAGCGGAACTTCATTTTTTTCAAAAATCATCTAGATGTCATTCCAAATCGAATGACACCTCGATCATAATTTTCGGAGACTGCTGAAAAAAGTTGGTCCAAAAAGCACTTGTTGACTAGAATACTATACAAACCTCAATTCTCCATTTCACACTGAATCAATCTTCACAAGACCTCACATAACACTTTTAATGACCCTTACGTAAGAACTCACGGAACTCCCTTACAAACTTCCAATCCCAATTCAACCCCCATTTCACCCCTTCAGGAGTCGAATTTTCAAAAACACTGAAACACATATTTATTATTTTGTAACAAATAGCTCAAATGGAAATTTTCATGACCACAACACTTGAATCCCAACGGTATTTCTATACAAACTTTCAACCTCCATTTTCACTCCTTTGTGGTAGAATTTCCAAAAAAACATGAAATATATTTTTCTTCATCTGAAAATGAATGTCCTAATGCCAACTTCCATGACTCTCACGTCAAAACTAACTGAACTAAACTAATCAATTTTTCCGATTGTTTATATCATGCACACCCAAAAAATTTTAATATTTGTGGGTCTCTATTTCTGCAGGAAAATTAAGAAATAGTATATTGTCACAAGGACAGAAAATGAAAAAAAATTGCACAACGCCACCGCGCAACCTGCTGCCATCATTTTACGCTTCACTTAATTCGATTGCTAGTTTGTTTGGCGCCGACTCAAAATTAGTTACATACATACTCTTTCGCAAAATCTCAAATCCCACGGGTTTGGAAGAACGCATATGTCACTGCTATTTTCAAAAAAGGCGATAAACCCAATCAAACCAACTACAGGCCCATCAGTCTTCTATACGTACCTTCCAAAGTAATGGAATCAATAATTGTAGGAGACATGTCAGAATTTCTAACAAAAAACGCAATCATACTATCGGAACAACATGGTTTCGTCAAAGGTAAATCCACCACCAGCAATCTCCTACAGTGCATAAACGATTGGACGACGGCTCACGATTGAAAAATACCGACAGATATCGTCTATCTTGACTTTGCCAAGGCTTTCGACAGGGTCCCAGTGAGGAAGCTGATGAACGAACTTGACACACTCGGTATTCGGGGCCAACTAAACTTATGGGTTGAAAATTACATGACAGAAAGAACTTTCACGGTCAAAGTGGGTCACTCTATTTCTTCGGACAGACAAGTCACAAGTGGAGTACCCCAGGGGTCTGTTCTTGGACCACTTCTCTTCGTTGTTTATGCAAGAGATCTTGCTCTTCATATAAAGACCTGCAATTCGTTTTATGCCGATGATACTAAACTGTATGGAAATGCCTTAGTGGAACATCAACTCCTTCAAGAAGACCTCAACTCGATTAGTCGGTGGTGTGAGGATTGGCTTTCACCTCTTAACGTCGACAAATGCGTCGTTCTCCATCAAGGAAAGAACAATCCACTCCACGCGTACAGAATAAACGGTCATATTCTGTACGCGTGGAGTGGATTGTTCTTTCCTTGATGGAGAACGACGCATTTGTCGACGTTACAGATACGTATAGTGTCTTCACATGCCGATCTGGGAGTGACTATTGATACTGACCTAACCTGGTCCGAACATGTTATATCCACATGCAAGCGCGCAAACACACTGGTCTACCTCATCCGCAAAACGTTCTCCCATCTATCATACTCAAGTTCCATAAAACTCTACAAAACCTACGTTCGTCCAATTATGGAGTACGCAGGTCCGGTGAGGTGTCCTGTTTTGGTGCGCGATAAGAATTTGTTGGAAAACGTTCAGCGTCGAGCCACGCGTATGACTTTTGGCGAAGTGCGTCCAACGTATCCCGAAAGACTGAGGATGGCACAACTGATAGCTTTTGACTAACGTCGACTCCGTGGAGACCTCATCATATCCTTCCGTATAGCTATAGTATAATTATGCTAATCAGAAAGAAATTTTTGTTTTCAACAATGATTCGCGGTTATGTGGTCATAATCTCAAATTAAAATAGGAGAAATTTGCCACTAGGCAGAGACAACATTTTTTGGTGAATCGTATTTTCGAAACATGGATTGACTTACCCAACGATGTTGTGAATTCTGACTCAGTGAATAGTTTCAAAAACAAAATTGACATTTGCTTATTTGCATAATTGTTCCTACGTATACATTATTTTTCTTTTTCTTTTGCATGCATTGTATAATCTTGTTGATCTCTCTGTTTTTTTTTCTTAGGCTCACATAGGACTCTGCCCTTAGCCTTCACTTATATGTAATGATAATAATGGAATAATAACATTAGTTTAGGATATTATTAATAAGAATGTTTATTTTTTACTTTTTAGGTTCTGTTTTCGTCGGTTTCATTTTTTGTTGAAAAAAATATTTTTAAATCTTTTGTTGCTGAAATCTACTGATCACTATCTACTCAATTTCTGATTACTTTCAAAATACTTACTTACCCACCTTATTTCATCTATTAACCGTTAAATAATATGATTATCTACTTTAACTATTTATTGTTATATAATATAAATTATTTTTGATAGTTCTGTTTGGCTTATTTCATCACATTGTATATTTAATTCTTCTTAGATTCCTTCTTAGATTTAATCACTTAGAATTTGATTATTATGCGGATATAGGGAACAAAAATAATGACAATAGCGATCTGTCAATGGCAATTACATATGTGTGCCAATGTTCACAAGTGAAAAATCAATTATCCCTATTTATCTACCCATAGGGGTGATATATTCCATTCAAAATTCAGGTATGATCAACATTCTATGAGCAGGTATGATCAACATCCTATCTAATGAAAGAAACATCACCCAAATCGAAAAACCCAGTACAAAGTTATGCCTTATAGAATCGGTTAACGGACCAAAATTCCGAGGGTGAACGATCAATATCCTCCATTTTGCTACCCTTGGAGGTGGATTTCTTCGAATTCAAATATGACCAACTTGAAAGTACACCCTATCCAATAAAAAAAGAATCATCGGAATCGGACTCTTCTGTGAAAAGTTATTCGTGGTCATACATAAAAAAAAATACGCGTCCTCCTATTTGATTTAGTACTTAAAAAAATAGGAAAAGATAACAAAAATCAGCTTGTTTATCCTTTTTCCAGTTGTTGAACAATTCATAGTACTATTCGTACCGTTGTATTGACTTTGTAGGTAACAAATTTAGAGAAACATTGCTAGCTTCTTCTTGCAAGTCTGGTGAAGTATTCGTTAATTCTTCATCACTGTCTGAATCACTATTCATTTTCACTAAATCACACAATCACAATTATTCAGAATCAGATCGTATTCTTATTTTACAGGTTTGTTTTCTTGATTCCAGACTTTGATTTACACTCACATTTGATGAAAATTTATGTGAAACGTCAAAAGTTCGCAAAGTGACAGTCAAAGTTGTCTAAAGTAGTGAAAAACTACAAAATCGTATTGTTATGACTTAAGCAGCCCAAAGGTCGATGAACATTACTCACGGTTATATTTTCAGGGTTCATTGTCACATATCAAAACATATTTTATTGATTTATCATTCCAGCCACCCCTACTTTACGAATAACCAAAAATTGAAATTGTTCCAGCACCTTTGAAGGAATGGAGTAGCATATTGTGTCACAGGGACATATACAGTGAATAAGTGCGACAAACTTCAGGGGGTGATTCTTCATGAAAAAAAAATTACAGTGTGTTATATAACTTTTGTCCGCAAATGCTTCGTTTTCCAAGATACGGGGTGTTAAAGTTTTTCTAAAAAACTGACTATTTATTTATTGCTCTGAAACCGGTCGAAATATGCAAATGAAATTCGTTGAGTTTCAAGAGATAGTTATTGCGCATTTTCTGACATGCAATTGGGAATTTTATGTCCATCATTGGCGCGCATACGAATAATCATCTCAATTTTTTTGAAGAAAAAATTGTACGCTACTGGGATATTCAAATGAAAAATCATCTTTTAATTTTTCCTTCAATTTGTGACAAAAAATCTCCCGTGCCTTTTTCCGTATGGGGCGCCGTTTTTATGCAAAAAAATAAAACATCTTAACGCGTATTTTTCATTCCTTTAATACATTAGCAAGAACTATCTTATATAATAACGTTAAACCAGAAAAATAACAGAAAATAACACTAATAAATGATCTTCCCTCAGACGTGATACAAGATTCAATTCTTCGCCTCATTGATTGTCGTATTCGCGCAAATATTCCTGGTGTATTTCTTATTGTCTCACAGCCGGCTGTAATTCGATTCCTCAGGTCTTCAACATTTCCGACGGGGGTGGAATAAACTAATGACTTTAGGAAACCCTAAATGCAAAAATCTAGAGGTTCAAATCCAGAGATCGAGCAGGCCAATGTTCCGTATGCTTCCCTATGATTACGTACAATAATGCTGAAATGGACTGGTGCACTATCATGAATTAACCAGAAGTGTTGTCTCAGCTGTAGAGGAATTTCTTCAAGAAGAACAGGTAACTCTTCCCGTAGGAAATGTAGGTAAGAGTCGCCTGTTAGTCGTTGTGGAAGGAAATATGGACCGACTAAATGATCATCAATACCCCAAGACATACATTTACTGAAAACTGATGCCGCAAATGAGCTTCAAAGATTCCATGTGGATTTTCCTCAGCCCAGAGGTGATTGTTATGGAAATTTGGTATACACTGTCGCCCAAAATTAGCTTCGTCAGTGAACAGAACGTCATTAAAAAAATTAGGAATTTGAGCGATTTGATAATGAATCCAATGGCAAAAAACTAGGCGCGGAAAAAAGTTTCTAGGTAGTAGAGCTTGCACACGTTGAATATGAAATGGATACAATTGCTGTTCTTCAAGAATTTTGAATACAGTTAAGCTGCTCACATTGAGTATGTTGGCAATTTTTCGAGTGCTTGTTTCAGGTGACTCCGCAATTAACTCGAGAACTGCTTCTTCTAGTTGCTCAGTTCGTACTTCTCGATGGCGCCCGCAGTCAGCCGTTTATTGTTTAAATGTACCATTTTCGCGCAAACGTTGGTGTGTGATGGGTACTCAACGTCCTGGATACAACTCAGCATACAATCTTCGAGCTTGCCGACCATTCCCATTACTTCGACCATAGACAAAATGCATGTCTGACAAATCCGCATTTGTATAATTTTCCATTCTTTTCGATAAAAGAAAAATTAATTACTTATTATCATTGATGTTATACCAAACTAAAAGCTCAAAAATGAAGAAACGCTAGTTTGATATTTCGTTGAAATATTCGTATTCAACAGAATGTTGACATTAGCATACTGGCATCGCTACTAGATAATGTATTAAAGTAATGACAAATACGCCTTAAGATATTTTATTGTTTTTCATAAAAACGGCGCCCCATACGAGAAAAAAACAGATTTTTTTTTTTGTCACAAATTGAACAAGAAATTCAAAAATGATTTTTCATTTGTAATATCTCAGTGACGTACCATTTTCTTTTTAATTGAGATCATTACCCGTATGCGCGTCAATGATAAACATAAAATTCCTAAAACTCACCAAATTTCATTTGCATATCCCTACCGGTTTCAGAGCAATAAATAAATAGTCAGTTTTTAAGGAAAATTTCAATCTCAAAAAATGAAGCATTTGCGGACAAAAGTTATATAGCAAACTGTCATTACCTTTTCATGCAGAATCACCCCCTGAAGTTTGTCGCACTTACTCACTAACACCCTGTATGTATGAGATAGGTGGGTACGTTGTTTACAAGCTTTTATTTAGTTTCACTTGTTAGTTCGTTCGTTCGTTTGGGTCAAATCTTGCAAGACTTCTAGTCGCCCGATTGAAATTTGGCAGGTGTTCATAATACTGGTGACAATGCATTTGCCGAGCTATAGAAATATTGTTCATGATAATGCCAAATCCAAAATTTCTCTTAACAGACAGTCGCTGAAGAAACGGATGTGTCAACAAGCACGCTAGTTTAGGATTTCCTTTTCTGTTTTTATCACGGATTTTCCAAAATACAAAATTCCGGAGAATAATATTTGGAGGGGCCTTCCTGGAAATTATTTTCACTGCCAAGAAGTCTAAATAGATTAGTTCTAAAGCTTTTTTTCACAGCAATTTCCAATGAACCCACAATCGTTCATCGTATAAAATTTGGTCTGACAGTACCAGATGAAATCTCATACGTGATGTTGAATTCGTATACGTCCAGGAAATCATCGAATACTCTCAATGAACGCCGTCGGCAATAAGCGTTTCTAGACAGGAAACTCTCATACGTCTCAATCTACCTCACTTTATTGCCTTTCGTTCCGCTGAATCGATGAATGGGTTGCCGATTGATTTCGCGCTTTTGACGTAGACTTGGTATTCAGTTAGAGTAAGTCTTTCGTAGACGAAAAAATCGATGGCGAGAATAATTATGGAGGTGTTGAGACTCGCAGTTCGAGAAGAGGTTTTATTGAAAATACCTGAATACTATCAAACTGAAAATAATAAAATCTTTATCTATGTACAGAGTAACCAAGGGGTGCGTGCAAACTCCATAATTTTTTCAAATACTAGCTATCCACTTGAATTTTTTTCAAACATTTGGTCAGTGACCGGCAGAAAGTACGCATCATATGGGATTTTTTTTTAATATAATATTTTGACAAATGTCGATACATGCAATCGCTTCTGCATCAAAAGAAACCCCAAAAGATGTTGTACAGTGCTGTTCGTCTTCTCTTGTTTGTCGGGAAATTTAAAAAGTTTTAAAATTGTGTCTCAAAACACACTTATTTGGGAAAATATTGAAAAATGATAATTGGAAAAGTTGTTCAGAACGACATTTTATAGCTATGTACAAGTTTGGAAAAAATCTGAGAAGAAAAAATAAAAATCAATTTTTGCCATAAAAAAAATCAATTTGGAAAAATACATTTCTGACAAAGAAACTCATTAGTGAAGCCCAAGAGTAATATTTTGAATAATATTTTGTAAAGATTCACCAGCTACTTCTATTTTATTCGAAGAAAATTTTAAATCTGTGAATTTGCCATGTGTTCAGCTGCTTCATAAGAGGTCACAGAAATATCTTCCGGACAAAGAACCATCTTTATTGATAATGAACAGTATCGGGATTATAATGTCCTGGAGATATTTCAGTGACCTCTTATGAAGCAGCTGAATACATGGCAAATTCATAGATTTCAATTTTTTCCCGAATAAAATAGAAGTAGCTTGCGAATATTTACAAAATATCATTTAAAATATTACTGTTGGTCTTACTAATGAGTTTCTTTGTCTGAAATTTATTTTTCCAAATTGAAATTATTATGGCAAAAAATTGATTTTCATTTTTTTATCTCAGATTTTTCTCAAAACTTGTACATAGCTATAAAATAACGTTCTGAACAACTTTTTCGAATAATATTTTTCGATATTTTCCCAACTTAGTGTGTTTTGAAACATATTTTTTAATTTTTTTAAATTTCTCTCCAAACACGAAAAGACGAACGGCACTGTACAACGTCTTTTGGGGTTGCTTTTGATGCAAAAGCGATCGCACATCGATATTCGTCAAAATTGATTAATAAAAGAATTTCCCATATGATGCGTACTTTCTGACGGTCACTGTATATATATATATATATATATATATATATATATATATACATATTTATATATATATATATATATTTATATATATAAATACATATATATATATATATGTATATAAAGGATAGATTGTAGGTTCTCTCAGGTTATGGTTCGATAGGTGAAGTAACCAAATGCAGGTTAAAACATTTTTTTGGCGTTTTTTGGTTTTTTTATTTCATTAAACAAATTACGTTTTGCCTGGGAGGCTTCCAGGCTTCTTCAGATTTTTGCTATAAAGAAAATATATATGGTGAAGCCACATGTAATTGATATTGATAAATAGTTTCTTCTTACCCGCTAACTTACAATGAAGAAGCTATAATTTTTTTCCCCAGAATAAAATGGGCAAAAACCCAACAACCGTTAACCCTTTGAAATTGTTTTGGCAGGTGAGAAGAAACTATTTGTCAATGTCAATTACATGTGGCTTTACCATATATATTTTCTTTACAGCAAAAATCTAAAGAAGCCTGGAAGCCTCCCAGGCGAAACGTCATTCGTTTAATAAAATAAAAAAACGCCCAATAAATGTTTTAACCTGCATTTGGTTACTTTACCCATCGAACCATAACCTGAGAAAACCTACAATCCATACTATACTACATGGTTCAAGAATCAAAATTGAAAATATATATTATTGGAAATTTTTTCCTGGGTATTAGTTCATGGTAGGATTAGAAAAAATACTAATAGATTTTATTCTTGTGTATTATTATCATCAGATACCATTAGAACTTACTTCTGTAAAACAAAACAGAACAGGAGTTAGTACATAGTGTATTATGTCAAGAGGTTTATGATTGCCTACTTATAACCACAAATTCCAGTAACACAAAAATTCCCATACTAAGGAGCCACATATCTGCTAGAATGGTGTATTTTTATTCTTACTTCCTTCATTTTTTGAAGTGAAATAAATCTCGTATCGTAACGAGCAGACAAAAATATCCTTTTTTGGTGGAGGACACAAGATTACCGACGTGTTTTGAAGTTGGTTAGGAAATAGAATTGAAATTGACAAATGACATTACTTGTCGTTTGCTGTAATATATATTCTGTGTATGTTTGTGCTTCCATCTGTTTTTTCAGTTTTGAATTGATCTTATGGTGGATTTTGATTTTCATGGATAATATCTATTGACATTGACATTCTGAAGCAAGATAACAATGATAACATTTCATTCATTTCACAATGAGTCCTAAAGTTTATTTTCTGTTGAAATAAAAAATAAAAAGAAATATTAAACAAAATCATAGTTTTTCTATTTCTGCTAATCCATATTTTTCAATACTCCGGTAATCGATTGAAACTGGATCAATAATTTTTTCTTAGGGGGGGGGAAATGAAATGTCTTCATTCAAGTTGGTACAACAAAAATATTGAATAAATGGGATCCCGAAGGAAATTTCGTAAGCTATCTTTCAAATAATCGAAATATCATATATCATCTTAGAAGAAATACAGGATGACTCGGGGAATATTGTCACAGATGAGTACCAAATTGCAGTTATGTTCAACGAATATTATGCGAAAGTCGGCAAAACCCTAACTGAAAAAATCATTAAACCAAAAACAAATCCACCCAAAAACTTAATTTATCAGTCTTCAGGTGAATATCATTCAACCTTATGCGTGGTCCACCAGTTGTTTCAATTTATATTGAATTCGTTGTGAAGAAGACTTCAAAGTTCCTTATTTTTCTTATATTCCACTTCACAAGGCTTTCTTGTTTTGATATACACGCCAGTCGGGCATTGAGCCACTCATACCGAGATGAAATCCTATTCATATAGGATCCTATTCAGATAGGGGAATAGTATGGAATGTTTCTTTCTGTGACTAGGTACTGCCAGTTGAAAGTTACTTTTTTCGGCGTACCTATAGGTAATGTAGGCTTGATGGTCTTTTCATTTATGTTGGGTTTCGCTTCGGTCAGAGTTATTCGGATCTCTGACTGGTAACTACTCCGTACTGATGAGGGCCAAAAGCCTGAAACCGGTATGCGGATTGTTGAGCTGACCTGGCATAAATTAAACATAATCGAGCTCATCAGTAAAACACGTTCGCAATCAATTTTCATTTTCTATGGAAATTTGCATAGATTTTCAGGTTAATATCATTCAACGTTCTGCGTGGTATTTGACAGGAATGTAGTTGTTCTCTGCTTGTGGTCTACCAGTTGTTTCAATTTATATTGAATTCGTTGTGAAGAAGACTTCAGAGTTGCTTATTTTTCAAACATTATTATTATTATTATCTGTTCTTTACCTCGCATTATTTATCTCGATTATTTATCGTCTGGAATAATTTGGAGAATTGTGCGAGAGTGATCTGATATGCAATTTTCAGAACAATACTAGAGGCGTTAATTCATCAACTCTGTTTGTACTTTGGTATGACAAAAATGTGGTCGATACATGAGATATTGTACCCTTGTCGAAGTACTAATCAAACGTATCCAACCTACTCAAAATATTCGAATAGTTAGCAGAAGTAGAAAGATTATGATTTTATTTTATTTTTCTGTTTTTTGGGATTTTAACAGAAACAAAAAAAAATGGGCTCATTGTGAAATGAATGACATGTTATCATTGTTATCTTGCTTCAGAAACCGGTTTCATCTCAAATACAAAAATTGTTCAATTTCATGATACTTCCATCAAATTGTGAGCTCCAAGGAGCCTTTCACGATCAGATAGCGCGTGACGTTGAATGTGAACTGTTGGATTGTAAACATGAAAAATATTAGTGAAATTTTTTAAGTTGGTTGATAGAAAATGAGTTTAGGTTTGGAATTGATATGCCAATGAGGTTCGTCACCCCAATGAGTATGATGTGCAAAATCCTCCAAAGATGACTATCGAGTTTTTTCTTGTGCAGAAAATAACTCGCAATTTGGCATTGGCTACCCGGCCTGCATAGAGTAAGAACTATACTAATTTTCATCTGATGATTTCACATCTTCTGTGATTTCAAAACTTGGCAACGCAAAACGAAAATCCCAAGTGATGGAAAAATCAATATGATTTTATTTTAATCTAAAAGGTTTGACATCGAAAGCGTGTGAAAGTTTCGAGCAATTTGGGACTTTCTATCTATTACACTATTACTCTCACTTATTTACATTTCATTCAAATCGATTCCGAAAGGGACTACCCATTGGTTTTAGATGCATGAGAAGGTGGATTTTTGTTATTTATTGTTGAAATTGATCAAAAGTTGTATATAAATATTGAATGAATGTGATTTTTTGTGGAGGAACGTTACTTGACATGTTTTTTTGGGTAACCTTCCACAGTCTGAAAATAAAAATATAATCAGGAGAATCTATACAAGTGTAGGAAGGGCAAACTAATCTGTTCATCCCGATAAATTGCTGCGTTCACCAAATTATATTTCCTATAGAAAAATGATTCAATTTGTCAGTAACTGGTCGTTTCCTGAGTTTGCCTATGAAAAAATTGTAAAAATTCAAAAGATACTCTATATAGTTTTCGATTGAAATTTCGGGGACTTTATCTGCCCCCTTTCTCAAAATCCTATAAATCTCCTTCAATTGTTTGAATAATTTGGATATTCCTTGCAGTCTTTTTCGTTTTTTCAAATGACGGATGTCAATTGAGATCTTTTCGATTATTCTTTTGCATTGTTGGCTTTTATATGGCGTTTTCAATCCGTCATTTTGAAAAACGAAGAGGACTCTGCAAGAAATATCCAAATTATTCAAACAATTGAAGGAGATTTAGAAGATTTTGGGAACGGAGGCAGATATAATCCCCGAAACGTCAACCGAAAACTATATACCTAGAGAAGTATATTTTGAATTTATACAATTTTTTTATAGGCAAACTAAGGAAACGACAAGTTACTGACAAATTGAATCATTTTTCTATAGGAAATATAATTTGGTGAACGCACTAATTTATCGGGGTGAACAAATCAGTTTGCCCTTTCTACACTTGTATAGATTTTCCTGATTATATTTCCATTTTCAGACTGTGGATGGTTACAAAAAAAACATGTCAAGAATCGTATATAAACATTTTCACTTCTGTCACTTGTACTGAGTTGCACGCGCCTTTTTTTTAAATTGATTATATGGAATGAAGGGGAGGGGTTGAACCTTCATCTGTATTGAAAGATGAACACATGATAGAGAACCAACCACTCACTTCAATTCAGAAAAGTCTGAACTGTGAGCTATGCATGAGCCATTTATTGGGTCCGCTTCCTCACTATAAAAAACTAATTTCTCTTTTGTATGTATATATTATTTTTATGACCACAGTATAATCTATAATCTGGAAAAATGTTGAATGAATGTTGATTGTTTTTCAAGAGTCAAAACTCTCAGTCCTAATACCATGGAATCCCTAACAAAAATTCTCACAAGGATTTATGTTTTGGATTAAAACCCTTTTTTGATATTTTGATTGAAATATATCCATTTATGATGCCTTCAATTTTCGTTTTCGAACATATTCAATAACACCATGTTGTGGAAACAACAAAAGGACAAATACAATACAAATACACCTGGAGTTTTATCTCGAATTTTCCCTTTCGAAACTCACAAGTTTCAACGCTGCATTGACGAAAATTACGATAGATTAATTGATAGTTCAGACGACTTCCCGCTGCTTTCAACGATGAACCACTGCATTCTGACAATTTCCGTCTAAAACATAAAACGAGAAGTGAAAGGGCGAGTGTTCCCCACAGATATGTTGTAACGATCAATTTAACTCCTCACAATAGCCAGGTGTCGACGTTTTGATCGGCAGAGGATTTGTTCGTTTGTGTCTGATTCAGCTGCTTCCACTAGATTATGAGATGAACGAAGGAACTTTGTAAATTGAATAGGGAATAGGGAACGAACAAAATCATGCATCCAATGGAGAACGTCGGAAATTTTTAGTAATTATATTTTGATTTTGTGAAAGTTGGCATGTTATCTTTAGCCCTATAAATTCTACTAAACAATTCAGGAAAGTCTAAACAATAAGCTATGCATGAGCCATTCATTGGGTCCGCTTCCTCACTATAAAAAACTCTTGAATTTTTTTTGTATGTATATATTGTAACGATATATCTATAACATTTCTTATTCATATGCTCTATGCTCGAGATCATTCTTAGCGACATCTAACCGTCGGTAATGGAACAATCATTACGGCTAAAAGAAGAAGAGCTGTCGCAAATGATCTGACAGGACGTGGATATTTAACACGATGCATGTGACATTCTCGGCCCTTCTCTGATTTTTCGGCAATCAAGATACATTGTTTTACTGAGGCTCGTCGGCCATTGAAGAGTATAATATGCCATGTTGAAATAATTTATTGTATCAGAGCAATTCTCCTTTCTCCGCGAATACGAATTCAAATCAGTGAATAGTGATATCAAGGAAGGTGAGTGAGAACTTATGTTTGGACCGTAGATATATCAAATATGTCACATTCAAATAATTTTTAAGAGAACGTTATATAATTCTTCACAAGGGGAGAATCTGAAGTTATCTATGCATTTTGGTTATGAAAACAGTAATTAGGTTTATTTAGGTCAATCTGACTAAAAATAGCAGTGTCGTTCATATATATTTTTGAAGAATTCTGTCAGGATTACGAATCCCACATGTATAAATTTTTATGAGTTTATATATATATATCTTTGGTATGGTTCCATATTTGGTAACGATAATCACCAAGCTGTGGTTTTGATGTGGTTGAAGTGATTTAATATGTATATTTCATGTATAAATTTGGTACTTGGAATTTGGAATTTTCTTTGAATTTTCAGAAACCTTTTTGAAGAAGTATTTGACGGCGGGTCAAACATTCATTCTCATATATGTTTCTTGAATATCGCTGAAATTGAAGTCATTTTCGTGAATCAAATTCAACAAACTTGATTGTCTCAAATTCTGAATTTTAATTGTTAATAACGAAATATCTTGGCTGCTTAAGATCAGAGAAAAAATCATCTCTTCCATACATAAAGCAAAGATCAATTTTTGTTAATTCATAAGAATTATTAAAAATAGTTCTTTAATTTCAGTATTGGATATTATTCATTTGTATACTCAATTAATTTTAAGTAATAATCTCTTGATGAGATTACACTCAACTGTAACAACAATGAGTTGAGGAGTGTATTGTGAAGATTCCAAGTTTCAAGAAATATAATTTTTTTGTATATCAAACTCTGACACAAACAATATTATTTTCATGTTAAATCGCTGAGAACACACTTGATGGACCAAAAGCTGATGTACGTGTTAACCTGATCGGTAGCCCCGCAGCCATAAGTACCCCCTGATTGCGAGCCAATTCACTTCGTGTAGTTTATCTAAGTGCTAGACAAGGAAAAATACAATCAAGGTACATCGTCATCAAAAAAACCGACAGTTCAGCAGAACAAAACAATATTAATTTTCTACATTGGAATAAGAAAATAAATTTTTGGATTCAAATGTTCTGAATTTGGAAGAGATGTAAATTTTTGTAAATAGATTGTTATAAGTTGGTATTTGTTTTATTGTTGTAGTTATTTACAGGAGGAATCATTATTGAATACGGTTTTGAATTTTTGTCCTAGTTTAAATAAAAATTGTGGCGTCCATTCAAATTTGCAATTTCTAAAACTTTGCTTGAAACATAAAAAAATTTAAACTAGCAAAGCGGTCCTAAGAACTCCACACCGCTCACCACTGAATAGTCTGGGCATTCTATTTCAACAAATAACTTGAACTTCCATTACAATATTATTTCTATGACCACATTATAATCTGGAAAAATGTTGAATAATTTGATTTTTTTCAAGGCATAAAACTATCAGTCTGAATACCATGCAATCCATAACGAAAATTCCCACAAGGATTTATGTTTTGGATTGAAACCCGTTTTTGATATTTTGATTGAGATATATCCATTTATGATGATGCCTTCAATTTTTGTTCTCAAACATATTGAAATTGAGAGGACACCATGTTGTGAGAACAACAAAAGGACAAATACAATACAAATTGGAGAAAGAGATAACCTTTCATGACTTATCAAATTTGATGTTCAGCATTCATTGACGTTTTGATCGACAGAGGATTTGTTCGTTTCTGTCTGATTCAGCTGCTTCCACTAGATTATGAGATGAACGAAGGAACTTTGCAAATTGAATAGAAAATAGGGAACAAACAAAATTATACATCCAATGAAAAACGCCAACAATTTTTAGCAATTATATTTTTATTTTGTGAATAGTTCTATAGATTACAGTTGTCATGTTATCTTTAGCCCTATAAATTCTACTAAATAATATGAAATGTGTATTTCAACTTGCTGTTGCACTACTGCTCACAGATCATAATCAATTGGAAAGGACAAACATTTTTCTATGGAAATATTACGAAAAGTTGATGATACACAAAAATGAGTGCATGTTATCCTTACATGCGGTTGTAGTTAAACTTCTTCGGCGTACTGGCAGATATAATGATTAAACTAAAAATGGATTAGTCATGTTGGAATTCAACAGCTCTTTGTGGACTTCTGGTTGTCACTGAAAACCACACTACTGATATTTTCCTACTGGTTTTACGTGGTATTTAATATGTTGCCTATGCATCAATTTCACTCTGCTTGTCAATTGCAACGATTTTGGTCGTCTTTATTGACATATATGATGCCAAATTGACAGCGTTTCGACCGTTTAGTTCCTAGTGGTTAGCATTAGTAACCACATCCTTCAGGATTATCCTGTATATCCTGTATATTGTTTGTTATTCAAGTCTCATTTTCATATTTTTTGAGTATTATTTCAACTGAAGCTTTTCTATAAAAATTAAGGAAATATGCCTGAATCGAATAATCAAAATTACTGCACAATCAGCGGCCTGTGTCATGTCGATCACGCCGATCACACAAACAGAATGAATCAGAGATGAATAGTAACGAGTTATTTGAAAAGCATAAACAAAAACATATGAATCATTGGCCTTTGATCTAACGGAAAATCATAAAGAATAGCATTTTGCCATGAAAGCTGGAGCAGCGAACATTGAAATCATTCGGAGTTTTATTCAGTTTGAAGACTCAGTTCGACATGTAGTAAAAGTCAAGTTTCAGTCCAGTCAGTGAAGTGTGTAATGAGTCACAGTGCCTCGAACCAATATGTTAATAGTATCTCGATAAATGCAAAGTATCGCGAATTGAAGAACTATTGCTAGAAGTTCAATCTCTCCAGACAGACAGAGCAGCACAAAGAACTGCAAGAAATTATCCGATATTCAAGATATGCTCACGGCTTAGTTGTGATGATAAAGAGCCCTTGATTGTCCAATACCTGACACACGACATAATAAGCCAAGCAGACATTCTTTCCCGAAAATATGGTTGAATTAGACAAAATACTATTATTCTTTTAATGACTTCCAACCGCTCAATAAAGTTATGGAATTGTACGATGCACCCATCATACACGGGAGCAAAACAAATTGAAATAAACACTTTATAAGTTTTTTCCATTGATTCTCAGAACCAGGAACATACCACACAATGGAGAATGCTCACAAGTTATACTTCAATCAAGATGATTTTTTATTCTCATGACAGGTACTAAACAATTTTTTATCAAAATTATATCATATGTATTTTAGATAAGCAATAAAGATGGCGAAAGCGCTTTGCTTAAATATACAGAATTTTACACAAAATACAGAATTTTAGTTTTCGAAGTGTAACACCCTGTAAAGTTGTGTTATTATTGTTTTTATTTTTTGGCCTTAGTGGAAATATATATTTTTCTGGTAAATTATGGGATTGAAATTTTAGTATTGCAACGAAGTTACTATTTTCCCGCTATATTTATCAGCCAAAAGCTCCCTGTAAGGAATTAAACCCCGCTTGAAAGTAATAATAGGTCTAGAAATACCATTCAGGTTCGTGATAAATCCGTGAATCACCCCTAACACGATGAATAGGCTAAACACCCTCCGTAACTCACGCCAATACCGCGAGCGTGGTTGTGGAGAACGAATGATTGAAACAAAGCAATCGTACGTCACCCGCCCCAATCTGGAGTAAGCACTTGAATCGAACGCAAAACTCGAGAATAAAAGTTTCCACAAAGGATCGCATTTCATTCACGTACGAGCCAACAGTCCGATCGCCACCCAGCATAGTTGAGTCTAGACAGAGACGCGCGCACCGAGCTGACGTCACAGCAGTCGCCACCGAGAACATGACACTGTCTCCGAGCAGCCGTTGACGTCACGAGGGAAGGGAGGCCGATATTCTAGACGTTGGATCAAATGCTCGAGAGAGCAGGCAGTCGTTCCGAAGCAGCGAAACCAGCCAACACGCCAAGGAGAGAGTTCCGCCAGAAGGACGAGTGTATAGTGGAGGCGCACGCACCGAGCTGACGTCACAGCAGTCGCCACCGAGAACATGACACTGTGTCCGAGCAGCCGTTGACGTCACGAAGGAGGGGTGGACGATATTCTGGGTAATTATTCTGTGAAGGTATAATTTGTATCGCAAACGACAAAGTCCACAAAACGGCGCGCGCATATAAGTCGATCAGGAGGGATTCGGAAAAGAGGGAGAAGCCGGCCGTAGTTCCAGTTCGAAATATTTCAAAGATTTAGTAGCTTGCCCAGCCCAGCAGAAGCAGCCACGCGTCCGACTAGAGTCCAGAGTGAGAGCCAGAGACCGAAGCAGTCCACGACCGTTCCGAGCTTTGCCGAAGGAGTAGGATCGGAGTTAGGGTAAATATTGTATATCGGAAATTTTTGTAAGTACCCCAGGTCTGATTTGCGCATGATCAAACAATAGCCGTCAGAGGCCCATGTTCACTTTATTGATGCGCGGATAAAGTTAGTCGTGTTTGAGAGCCTAAACGAACCACCACGTACGTCGAGTGATAGCCCGTGGCCATCAGCCCAGTATAGCAGATCCGGTGAGTCATTTAGTTTCCTTTACAACAAGAGTAGGCTAGTAATGTGATACGTGTGGCTAACTCAAAAGCACGGGTGGAGGTGGGATAGAAGAGGTAGCATTTCTCAACTTCCTGCGCTCCGACGTGACTTTATAGACAGAGATAGAAAGCACGGGTAGAGGTCGCATAGAAGAGGTAGACATTTCTCGCGTCTCAACTTCCTGCGCTCTAACGTGGCTTGAGGGTAAGACAGGATAGAAAACACGGTTGAGGTCGCACAGAAGAGGTAGAACATTTCTCGCGTCTCAACTTCCTCGCCCGGCGTGTCGGGTTTGAGGATTAGTAAACCGGTTGGAGGTCACACAGAAGAGGTAGACATTTCTCGCGTCTCAACTTCCTGGCCCGGCGTAGTCGGTTTTCGGGGTATAAAATAATGAACACGGTTGGAGGTCGCACAGAAGAGGTAGACATTTCTCGCGTCTCAACTTCCTGCGCTCCGGCGTGTCGTAAGTAGGAGTTAAAAATAATAATTAGCACGGTTGGAGGTCGCACAGAAGATGTAGACATTTCTCGCGTCTCAACTTCCTGCGCTCCGGCGTGTCGTAAGTAGGAGTTAAAAATAATAATTAACACGGTTGGAGGTCGCATAGAAGGGTAGACATTTCTCGCGTCTCAGCTTCCTGCGCTCCGGCGTGTCGTGTCGTAAGTAGGAGTTAAAAATAATAGTAAACACGGTTGGAGGTCGCATAGAAGGGGTAGACATTTCTCGCGTCTCAACTTCCTGCGCTCCGGCGTGTCGTAAGTAAAAGGGGATAAAGTTAACAGTAAACACGGTTGGAGGTCGCACAGAAGAGGTAGACATTTCTCGCGTCTCAACTTCCTGCGCTCCGGCGTGTCGTAAGAAAGGGGATAAAGTTAACAGTAAACACGGTTGGAGGTCGCACAGAAGAGGTAGACATTTCTCGCGTCTCAACTTCCTGCGCTCCGGCGTGTCTTGATCAGGGAAAGACAGAGAGGGGGAATAAAAGCTAGGCAGGATAGGTTAGGCTAGCCTCACGTGGAGCATTACGCCCTGCTATTGAAATTAGTTGCTTTGGCCGTCTGTGAAGACTTGCATTTGATACCCGTTGTTGCCTTGCACCCGTTTTTGAGCTTGCATACTAATCCGTACGACCCCCCCCTAAAAACTCACATTAAATACCCGCTGTTGCCTTGCACCCATTTGTAAGCTTTATTACGAATCCATACGATTTCCCCCCCCCCTAAAAACTTACATTAATACCCGCTATTGCCAAACACCCAATTTTGAGCTTTATTACGAACCCGTACGATGCCCCCTTTTTCACCAGAGCTTATGGTTATTACGTGTACTCCGCCTACGTTAAACACACCCTTCCCGCTTGGTATCACTATTTAGTGCTTGACCTGTGTTCATTTAGTTTGTAAATAACTTGAGGCTGACTACAGCCGCCCTGACTGTATTGATTAGTAATATACCTGTTTATCCTGTTTTAGTGTTCTTTCATTGATTGTTTTGAGTAGAATTTGAACATCTAGTGCGCAGTCGCCACCCAGGTTCGAAACCCAGTTAAGGGCAATTAAAGCCTGCCTTGCTGGCCCTGTTACAGTGTCACGACTATATTGACCCCTGGAGTGCCTTTCTTCACTGAGACTGCCCGGAGCACAAGTGGCCTTTTCCACTATAAAGCTAAAGGTGGCGCCCGAGGAACACCGAGAACAGTGAAAAGCGCCAAGGTTTGATAATAGGGGAGGTAACCCCCTGACAGTATTGCAAGAACTAATGGAAGAGTTATTAAAAAAATATGACTGTCCTATTGAAAACTATAAGTGGAATATTTCTCTATATGGTGGTTACTGGAGATTGAAAAATATTTCTCACTACGTGACAAATCTATTATCGGTTTAGAGTTCAATGTTTATTTGAGTTCGGACGTTCGTTTAGATTTCTTCACACAGTTAAGTGTTATGGTCGAATTGCCGTTGAGCTGAAATAACATGAATTATTTGTGGAAAGGCCTCATCTAGAAATATCACGCAATAATTAGTAGCCAATAGGATTTCAATTTGCAAAAGTAATACTCAACTGAAAAACCAATCAAGGATTGGAAACGGGACTACGCCTTGACGCTAACTTGGAGCGGAAAAAAAATGAGATAAAACAAATTAATTCTGGCCTCACCCGAACAGACGTGCTAGGCACGGGCGCAGTGGTTCGGTGGAAAATGTTTGGTAACAGATCTGGGTGGGGAATAATATTTTGTTTGACTAATGAATAAAAATAAACTCTATTCATGATGAGATATAATTTTTGATTCTGTAATGGACTTTTGCATAGTTGAAGATAATTTGATATGCTTCTATTTTTTGTTATTATTGACTATTTTTTTAAAGTGAAGGACTTGATATTGATATCATTAGTGCGCGATTCGGGTTGATGAGTGAATTAAAAGACTATTGGAGATGGAGTATGCAGTAGGGATGTTTCCGGATATGGTAGGCGACCATCCGGCAACATAGTAACTTTTCTCTTCCTCGTATAAGGGCCAAAGCAATTCAGACATACCGAAAGCAGTAGATGAGATGGCACAGTTATTGATTTGGTTTATTTGAGATAGCTGAAGCTAGCAGCTAGTAGTTGAAGTAATTGGCTAGTATAAATACCGACAAAATGATAGAAAACCCGTGTCCTAGTATCAGCTAGATTTATGGAGCTCGAAGGACAGAAGCAGTAAAGTCGAGCCAAGGAGATATATTGAAATGACTGAATTTAGTAGGCTATATGTGTCAGTAAGCACAACATGCTGACAACGTGATAGTGGACCAAGTGTGAGCCAAGTATGAAGCTCAAGCAGTAAATGCCGAAAGCCGAAAGGATGAGGTTCACTGAGTTATGGAGTGGACCATAGCAGTATCCATCGTTCCAGTAGCAAGAATTTGAAACCTTAGTAGTTTGTTCCAGTTATTGATTTCACCCTGTGGTTAATACAGCAGATTGAATTTTTTCGATATACCAGCAGTCAGTATTTTGTCTTTGGGGCCTCATGAGACAATGTAATTTTTCAGTATCACTTACAGCTACGTTAGTGACAGTGCCGCCGAATAATCGGGAGTGTGGTGGAACAAAAAGGCAATTTTTAACCGAAATAAACGAGTCCGTATCTTGAAAATGTGTGTTTAGATTTTAGGTTGTACTTAGAATTAAGATTGATAACGAATATGACCTGCGAGAAATTAAACAGGACCTTATTAAGGATGGGGCCTGAAATTGTTGGCCAATAGTAGAAATTTTTCTAATTTTTGGGATTTAACTTTGGTCAATAATTTTTGGTTATTTGGAAAAAAGTAATGGCAGGTGTAGCCAATACTTTTTTTGATGGAGGGAGTATTGTAACACCCTGGAAGGTTGAAAAGGAAAACATTTCCAATTGAATATTGAATAGAAATATTTTTCAATCCAAGAGGTTATCTTGAACGATGGAAGATAGTGACTAAAGTTTATCTTTCAGTCGCAGATGATTCCACATTTGAACATCCTGCTCATATTTTCGAACCGATCAATCCTGTAAGTGTTATTATTGTTCCAATTTATTGGCCTCAGTTGAAGTATATATTTTTCTGGTAAATTATGAGATTGAAATTTTATTATTGCAAGAAAGGATGGAAGAGCTCTTGACTACTCTTGTTTTGGACGTCCATCGTCTTAATGGATTCAGGAGGTTTCCACGACTTTTCGAATTTTCGTATCTGCAATCATCTTCAGGTGAATACTGACAAGTTTAGGTGCTACTTACCAATTTATATGACTGCCGGTGCAATTATGCGTGTAATTCCGTCATGTGCAGTGGTGCGTGTAATTTTGCGCGGGGTGGTTGACTAAAGGCGTTATTGGCTTCGATGTAGGCGGCCTCTTTGAACTTTCGTTTGGACTAATGCCCTTCTCTATGTGGAACACTTGCGTCGTCCCATAGAACTCGATGGTGCTCAGTCCAGGCGTAGTTAGCGATTTCCGATTTTGATGTTTCTCCACGTTGAGTCCATTTCTTGTGCTCATCCAATTCCACCGATCTCCGCATTCACATGAAACTTCATAAATGCAATTCTTACTGATTTCATTTTTGTTGTCAGGTTTGGTCTTGGTCAGGAAACTCCGTGAAGTACTGCTGGATTGGAAGCAGCTCTTGATGTTGAACTTGTTTCCGATTCTTCTGATCTTCTCGGAGACACCTCTGATGTACGGAAGGCAAATCACTGTGCTTTGTTTGCCTTCTGTACATCGGAGGTGTCTCCAAGAAGATCAGAAGGATCGGAAACAAGTTCAACATCAAGAGCTGCTTTCAATCCGGCAGTACTTTACGGAGTTTCCTGACCAAGACCAAATCTGGCAACAAAAATGAAATCGGTTGCTCTTTCTGGCGGGCTGCAGAGGCGCAAAACTTCACGCACCACCACACCGCGCGAAATTACACGCACCACTGCACATGACGGAATTACACGCATCATTGCACCGGCAGTCATATACATCAGTAAGTAGCACCTAAACTTGTCTATAAGGCACAGATCCGACCTGTCCTGGAATACTGTTCCCATATTTGGAGCGCGGCACCTAAACATATCCTGAGGCTATTGGATTCTGTCCAAAAAAGGGCAATTCGTCTCGTCGGTGATGCCTCGCTTACAAACTCGCTCACTTGTCTGGAACACCGTAGAAAAGTTGGCGATTTGTCTCTATTTTATAGATATTTTCATGGGCGATGCTCTTCTGAAATATCAACAATCGTTCCTGCTTTGGCAGTCTCTTCGAGACTAACCCGTCAAGTTCAGTCATCACACCCCTCCGTGGTCACTTTGGAGACCTGCAGAACATCACTTTCCAAAGACTCGTTCATCCAACGAACAGCGAGGCTTTGGAACTCATTGCCTAGGGAAGTGTTCTCCGAGGCATACAATCTCCAGAAATTTAAGAAGAACACCAACTCCTACCTTCTTTCCCTTGGTTCCCACGATGTTCTCTGAACATCAAAGGATATCCCTTTTCGTGGGAACCAGAACATATGAAAAAAAAGTATTCATCTGACGATGATTGCAGATACAAGCATTCGAAACGTCCTGGAAACCTTCTGAATCCATCCAACGAGAGTATTTAAGTTACCACATCGTCTACAACCTTTGAACAAACGTTGGAAGAGCTCTTATCTTAGTTTTTCAGAAAATGTTGACTGTCCTATTGAAAACTATAAGTGGAATATTTCTCTATATGTTGGTTACTGGAAGTCAACCATCAATTTTCGATTGGAGATTGAAACATATTCCTCACTGCGTGACAAATCTATTATCGGTTTAGAGTTCAATTTTCCTTTAAGTTCGGATGTTCGTTTAGATTTCTCCACACAGTTAAGTGTTATAGTTGAATTGGCGTTGAGCTGAAATAACAAGAATTATTCGTGGAAAGGTCTCATCTCGCTTACTTGAAGCGAAAAAAAAATGAGAAGAAAGAAATTAATTCGCTTAGCGGGCTTCACCTGAACAGGCGTGCTAGGCACGGGAGCAGTGGTTTGGTGGAAAATGTTTGGTAATAGATCCGGGTTTTTTCCGAAGCGTCGAGTGATATTATACGTATTGATGCCAAAGCATAAAAAGTTTTATTGAATTAGGGAATTATCGGTAAACATAAAATTCGAGGTTTTATGGGAAGTACGGATATTTTTTCAATAATGAAAAAGTTAATTATAAAAATAAAAGTTCTTTCATTGAAATAAATTTTATGCTGATGGATGTTTTGAAATTTATGTTTTCTTCTTTTTATAAAGTTGGATATGATTATATTTTCCCATTCTATTTTTGGAATAACGTTGTTTTAGTATATTAATATGTTTTGGCACTATTTTCATCAAGTATCATTCAAAATAATTTCATGAATTCGGTCGAAACATTGTCCTTGCAAACCTATGAATTACGGAGTCACGATGCTATTCTAAAACAACTCACAATGGCTAAAATTACAAAAAAAAATTGAAAAAGATTTTTTTTGGTCAAATTTGACAAAAATTTCGGATACTGCTGTCCGCCTAACCTTACCTGAGCCGTTAGAAAACACACATCACACCAAATCAATCAATAATCATGTGCGAGTTATTCAAACACACGGATTTGATTCGCATGAAAATTTAACAATTCATTTGACGAACATATTAATGAGGCTGTCTCCTCAATATTTTCGCACGCGCCTTCAGCGGTGATTGAGTTTGTTGTTGTAAATTTTTTGTTCTAAAACCAAACTATTCCGTGCGTATCTCTTGGTTTCGAAATTGCACGACCTGACCCAAAGAATTATTTTTTTTTAATTGCCGCACGGTTCAAATGTGTATTTTATTTAATAATTGAAAAAATTTGAGGATCGAATTGCATATTCTATACATGTTACAAATACATTATTTCGTGAACACTCGTTTTTTCCAGAAATTTCTACTGCAAACACAAACATTGGGAAATTAGTTTTTTTTTTATATTGACGGTATTCTTGTTCTTTCTACTCAACTATTTGTCCATTGGAAAAATAGTCCAGTGGAGATATGATATACTTTGTTAGAAATACTATCAATACACTGGAGAACAGAGCAAATACTCAGAAGTTCTGGCTTCTCAAAAACCTTAAAGTGAAATTTATCAAGCTGATTCATTGTTTCAAATAATATAACAATGAATACACTTCACTTATAGTGATGATACACTGGTCACCATCTTTGTGTTTAGAATAGGTACAGATAATAGGTAGCGCCTTCTTTGTAGTGGTTCCCCATTGTATTGCAATGAGCAGTTATTCCAGCAGTAACCATATCAGCGGAGTTTTGGTAAGAAACTTGTCATTTCTGGCTTATTAGGAACTTGGCGAAAATGTTTCTAAGCAGAAATCTTTTTATTTCTTGATGATCTGTAAACGTTAGTGCCAGAAGTTATTTCACACATGTATATTGAAAATGTACTCAAATAAGTTCTTGTCATTTTGTCAGGCGTATGTGTAATTCCATGCAATGACGACATAGTTCATTTCCCTTTATAAATGGCTTTGATTTGATAATATTCATTACCAACTTGCTAGAATCAAAAGTACTCGGGAAGTACATTCGTAGTGGCTTTCATGATCTCAATCACTCGAAAATAATTTTTCTTGATTTTGGTAGTTGAATTTGGCCGTATTTGAAACTAAAATTTTTTGAAAAATATAATTAAAAAAAACGCCATTATACAACTGTTGAAAAATATCCACATACGTTTCACCAATCCAATTCGTCCATAAATGTTCCAAGTTATTCATTTGCAAACGAATTCAAGTTCGATGCTGACCAGTATATTAACATGAAATACATGGTAATTTGGAATGAAAGTATAAAACGTTCATAGCAAAAATAACCGATAATTTTTGTAAAAGATATTTTCATTCAGATTAAATGAGAAAGCTATTGAATCTGAAGTATTGGTAAATCAACTCGATTCAAAAAAAGCATTTCACAAAATAAAAGTATTATTTTCTCAACAAATCCACATTAGCCAACACAGATAGTGCACACTGAAGAAAAAACTCTCATATTCTCAAGTAATAAACAAGATTTTGTCAAATAATTGCACTTGGTTCAACCTTCTCAAGAGTGCAATTCCCCTTCAACAAATGTGGTAACAAATTTATTCCAGAAACCTTTTTTTCTGTGTATAATTTCAATGTGCTGTATATTTCAACACAACATTCGTTCTTTCATTTTTCATACAACAGAACATTCGTTCTTTTATTTTTACAAACTTTTAATTAACTTGCTACGTCCGTATGTCATTCTATCATTCTTTCCGTTTCAAAATTTGTAATCCATTTTTGGAGCACTTTCCGAAATCCGATTGAGCTGAAATTTGGCAGGTGTTCATAATTCCGGTGAAAATACATTACGAAATTTTTGTTGGAGAAAAAAACAAAATGGCGGCTACAAGATGGCGGAAGATATTTGTGATTGGGGTACGATTCGATTCGAAATTGGTATGTGGGGGTTTTTGGGGACGGAGGTTGTGAATTTTTTGTCGAAATTCAAAAATTCGAAATGGCGACTCCAAGATGGCGAACAAGTTTTGTGATTATGGTCCGATTCGATTAAAAATTGGTCTATGGGGGATTTCGGGGTCGACAATCATGAGTTTTTTGTCGGAATTAATGAATTCAAGATGAAAAGGGGTTCCAAGTAGCGGACGAATTTTGTGATCAAGGTACGATTCGGATCAAAATTGGTAACTGGTTGTCGGAGACGGAAATCGTGAATTATTCATCAAAATTCTAAAATTCAAGATGGCGACTCCAATATGGCGAACAAATTTTATGAATTTCTTGTCAAAATTCAAAATGGCGGGGGAGTTTTGTGATTATTGTGCGATTCTATTCAAAATTTGTATGTGGGGGTTTTCGGAGTCGAAGATTATAAATTTTTTGTCAAAATTTAAGGAATTGAAATAGCTGCACATGGAAGTTTATTTATAGAAAAAAAAACAAAATGGCGGACAAGATTAAGGTTTATGGTCCGAATCGATTAAAATTGTTATTTTTTTTTAAATTCATGAAATCTCTGGTCCGATCCCATTCCAAATTTCTATGTGGGTGTTTTCGGGGTCGGAGATTATGAATTTTCCATCAAAATTCACAATTTAAAGATGGCGAAAGAGTTTTGTAATTATGGCCCGATTCCATCCAAAATTGGTTTGTCGGGGTTTTTGGGGTCGGAGATTATGAATCTAGTCGAGAATTATTGATTTTTAGTTGAAATTCATAAATTGAAGATGGCAACTCCAAGATGTCGGATGAGTTGTTCTTTAGATGGTCTCCTCATTGAAGGACTCATAACTTACAGAAAAAAGGCTTTATAATAACGTTGCGTGCTTGAGTGCTGAAAAGCACAAAATAAAATATTTAGAAAAAAACTTTTCAAAGACAAGCTTTCAATCAAATGCACTAAAAAGTTAGAAATAATTGCTTTGGATGTGTGACGTGGGTTATTCCGTGAGTTATAGATTCAATGCTGGTCTCTTTATTTTTTAGTTTTTAGTGCATTTGAATAAAAGCTTGTCTTTAAAAAGACTTTTCATCAATTATTTCATTCGCGTTATTCATTTGTCTCTTCTTTGTTTGGATCTGAGGCAGGAGCTGATAAACTAACGAAGTTCATATGTCACGTTGGTGGATAACAACATTTTCGAAACGTCAGCAATTAATGATGAAATATACTTCTCCGACTAGCAACATCATCAACTTTCCAATAATACTTATTAATTTTTGTATCAAAATTGTTTTTTCAATACCAAAGTTAACAAAAAACACTCATTTCACTCAATGAATTTCACTAAACTGGGTCTACAAAACCACCACACGTGTTTCAAATTACAATAGCTTCTTCAAAAGGGGTTGATACTAACTGAACAATAATGATGTATCATATTGAATAGTCAAGGCAGGTATATGAATCTTAGTTAGGATATTGGTGATATTGAGGATTATCCATGAGGGAATGAGACCAAGTAGAACGAAGATTATATCCATAACCTGTTTAATTTTCATTTTCAACAAATTTAACAAAAGAGAATTATATAGGTTAATCTGGTCATTAACCAAAAATTGCGACTTCATCAATTTCCAGACCTTCTAGAAGGTCGTGTTTATAACCTTCCTTTTCTTCATGTAATACTTTGAAATCGTTAACAAAACAATGTTTTTCAGTCGAAAGATGAGTAGCAAAAGTTGTATTTGTTTTTCCATTATCGAAACAGTTCCTATGTTCTGATAATCGTCTTTTGCATGTTCTGCCTGTTTGGCCCATGTTAAAACTTGCACAAGAGTTATAAGTTGATTTATATACTCCAGATTCATCAGATTTTCCAGTTTTATCCGAATTAACCAATTACTGATGAACCAAGCTATACGCCATCATAACTTTTTCACCATATGGCGTCTGGTTGCCGCCATAATAAATTTTGTCATGATATGGCATCTGGTTGCCGCCATATTGAATTTTGTCAAAATATGGCGTCTGGTTGTCGCCATATTGAATTTTGATTATTACTGTCATGTCTCCATTCACAATATGGTGTCTGGTTGTCGCCATATTGAATTCTGATTACTGTCATGTCTTGCAAGATCAATTCGATTGACGTAAGAATTATCAAAATAGGCCCACGCGTTTGGTCTCTAGAGCGCCACAAAGGAACAAACATGCATACATACATACATACATAGGCTGATAAATACATAACAGTTGATTTGAATGGGTAGAATTTCCCCACGAAACAATTTTATATGTTATATGACAATGAAAAACTTCAAAATAGCTGGATATGAAAGTATCAGCGAAAACAAGGTTTTTAAACCCGGATTCTCATCCAATTCACAAGAAAAAATATCTCCCCTTATCCATTTAGCTCTGAAATATCGAAATAATCCTGACTGTGACTCAGCACTTGATTTACAAACAATTAACCCCAACACGTCAGGAATACACCTACATGAAACAAATCACCTAATTGAAACAAACCCTAAGTAACATACAGAAATGTTTTCCATGTCCACATGAACTAGTATTAGGATGAATTATTTTTGTTATAAATTATTTTATTTGATTCCTTTGATGTGGTGAATAATCATATTATAATTATTGATTGATCAAGGTATCTTTCAAAGGAATATATAATCTTTCATTGGAACATTTAATCGAAAAAAAAATCCAAAATTTCATTAGTAATACCATGCGTGGCACATAAAAAAAGAAAACTAGCAAGGCAAATCCAATGAACTTCTCACTGCTCTATTCTGATTGCCTGGGTAATCCACTCATAGTCCCTCTGTAGTCCGGAAGTTTTTGAGAATGGAAGAATTGAGTCACATATATCACAAACAATTCTTCAGTAGTAGACAAATATCTACTATAAACATTCGTTTGCATATATTTTACGAGAATGTGATGATATGTCAGAATTGAAAACGCGAGTTGATGGAAGTGTTGTAACAAACCAGTTTTTTTTTTTGTGAATGAAGGTGTTATGTACCCATATTTCACATTAATGAATCTTAAGTGAGTGAAATTAATAAGCAGTTGGAACACCGTTGCTCAGCTATTCCTGAATGGAAAAAATAACATGAACAAATCTTTGAAATTGATTTACTCAAAACTTCCATTTTGTAACATAACACCTTCATTCACTCGCGTCTTCAATTGTCAAATCAACAAATAATCTTCAAATATGAGGATATATCTATAGTTTCTCCTAAATTCAAAATCATTTACTAAAATAATGAAATTTTTTTTCAGGCGAATGAAGATCAATAGCTACAGAATCTTAGATTTTGAAAACTGAGGAAACAATTTCTATTACATCAATTAAAATTTTCCAGTATATAAATGTCCTTGGATAATCCATTCATGATGAAGCCCTTAACTCTCATAATTGAACGGATAACTATCAGCTTTGTTTCGAGAATAACAAAGAAACGAGTGCCCTAGAAATTAATGAAAGATATCGCCTTCCATAATTCCAACTACTCAATGCTGAAGAATTGTTCGTAACTTCCAGAGTTTTATCACGAACCTTCCCCTCCGGAAATTAAGTTTTGACTCTATGCTGAAGGAAATGATTATTGATACTTTGTTTCTACGACTTCTTGCTGCATTCAGAGATATTCACGAAAGCTACAAAACAAAATATTGAATAGTTGTCATAACTTAGAGGGCGGATTATTTCCACGAATATTTCAAAACAATTCCCTCAACTTATCACGAAAGCCAAGTGTTGAGTAGAGGGGTCATTGATACAGGGCCTGCCAAACGGCGAATATATATATATATAGTCTGAGATCTCGACTTAGATGGACCTCTCCTTATCCGTTTGCCTAATAAGATATACAGTGCACGTCAAAATTATGGAACAAATTCGATATTTCGCAAGCCATGTACTTTTGACAAAAATCTTGAAATAGGTCGATTTTTATTTTAAAATGCCAATTTTTTTATGTATATTCTGAAGAGGTTATGTCACTGGTTTGGACATGGTGACGTAATCGGTAATTTTTTGAATTGGAATAGATGTCTTGTGATACCTCATCTGAAAGGCCTTTCAATACTGCATCCAATAATAATAATTGATTAGATATTTTTTTACAGGGTGAACAAAAATTAATATTTTATTTTAATGAGAGAATAACTTTATATCCAACAAAATAGAACAGTTAAATAAGATGTTCGAAATGCCATCCACCAGTCTCTTGACAATAAGCAAATCTACGGACACATTCCTCTTGCACATTGAGAATAACTTCTGGAGTAATTCTGTTAATTTCGATCCTAATTCGATTATTCAACTCTTGTAGATTTTGTGGCCTATCTACATAGACCTTCGATTTCTAATAACCCCACAAGAAAAAATCCAGGGGCGTAAGATCTGGAGATCTCAGGGGCCAGTCTATCGGTCCGCATCTACCAATCCACCTCCTACGAAAACAGTTATTCAAAAACTCGCGAACATCACGTGCATAGTGGGGGATTGTTGGCGTTTGGAAAAATATATTTTTATCATTATTACATTATGATTATGTAACTCTTGTATTGTCATCGGTCCTTGATATGTGTGACAAATTTCAGATTATTCGGGAGATTGAAAGTGGGTGAATATTTACTTCCAAGATTTTATTACATTGTGAGTTATTCAGTTACAAGTAAAGATAATAAGAGCGTGTTAAAAAATGCAAAATTTTACTCTTTCGAGCCAAGGCTCTAATCCCTTAGACTGCCCTGGCAGATTGGTGTGTCAGTGCTCTACTACACCAATGGATCCTTTAAAATATTAATAGTTAGCTATTTCCTAGTCTAAAATGGAAACAAAAGACAATCACAAATTGATGCCATAATAGGCAAGTTAGTGTCAAATAAATGTCAGTTGAAATATCAACAAATATTCTTCACAAATTCTAAGTGAAAAGGTTCTAAAAGTAAACTATGGCTACTTTAAGTGAAACCCAACGCATAGAAATTTTAATTTTTATTGGATGCGGAGATAGAACCAGAACTCAGCAAGAGGTATGCGACTTGTTCAATGCGAAGTATCCAAATAGACCTATCAGTCGTTCAACAGTCAGTAAGATTGAGAAAAAATTCAGAGAAACTGGTCATGTCAAACATATTCCGAATGCTGTACGTCCTAAAATAGAAGAAAACGTGAAACTCGATGTTCTATTGGGTGTAGAGAATAATCCTCACAATACTTCACGACAAATTGCAGCAGACCTTGACATATCCCAAAGATCTGTATTACGTATTCTAGAAGCAGAAAATTACCATCCATACAAAGTACAGCTACATCAACAACCCAATGATGATGATCCCGATCGCCGTGTGGAGTTCTGTGAAATAATGCAGGATTTGTCTAACCGCAATCCACGTTTTATAAAACAAATTCTGTTTTCCGATGAGGCTACGTTTTGCCCAAATGGTTCAGTAAATCGTCAGAATTACAGATATTGGAGTAGGGATAATCCTCACTGGATGATGGACGGGCATACTCAATACCCTCAGAAAGTCAATGTTTGGGCAGGGATAATAAACGACAGGATTATTGGCCCGTATTTTTCCGAAGGAAATCTCACAGGGAAGCTTTACTTGGAATTTTTAAGAAATGAACTCATACCTAGCCTTGCCGATAATTTTCCGAACGCCAACAATCCTAACTCACCAAATGAAAGTATTTGGTTGCTACAAGATGGTGCACCCCCGCACTATGCACGTGATGTTCGCGAGTTTTTGAATAACTGTTTTCCTAGTAGGTGGATTGGTAGACGCGGACCGATAGAGTGGCCCCCAAGATCTCCAGATCTTACGCCCCTTGATTTTTTCTTGTAGTGTTATTTGAAATCGAAGGTCTATGTAGATAAGCCGCAAAATCTACGGAAGTTGAAAAATCGAATTAGGATCGAAATTAACAGAATTACTCCGGAAGTTATTCGCAATGTGCATGAGGAATGTGTCCGAAGACTTGCTTATTGTCAAGAGACTGGTGGATGGCATTTCGAACATCTTATTTAACTGTTATATTTTGTTGGATATAAAGTTATTCTCTTATTGAAATAAAATATTAATTTTTGTTCACCCTGTAAATAAAGTATTGAAAGGCCTTCCAGATGAGGTATCACAAGACAACTATTCCAATTTAAAAAAAATACGATTACGTCACCATGTCGAAGCCAGTGACATAACCTCTTCAGAATATACATAAAAAAATAGGCATTTCAAAATAAAAATCTACTTATTTCAGGATTTTTGTCAAAAGTACATGGCTTGCAAAATATCGAATTTGTTCAATAATTTTGACGCGCACTGTATATTTTATAGAATATTATGTATGAATAAATGCAACGTGCTAGGGTTGCCGCCCCATATCCGGCAAAGCTATTTTTAATTAAAATCATTAAATACTTTTTTTATTGTTGCGCTCCTCCTTTTCTTTTGAAAAATTCAGTATTGATCGAGATTTACAAAAAACGCCAAAGTAAGGTTGCCTACCTTTTTCACGGCCCCAATACTGGGTTTCAAGGTATGAATAGGTGATTTGGTATTGGTAATTATATATGAAGATTTAGGTAATTTTATTGCAAACACAGAGGCTAAAGTTGGCACATCTTAAGGTTGTCGCGATTTAAAGTAAGGATCATTGAGTGGGAGTGGGGCGCGACAGAGAGCATTGCACTGCAAAAGAAGAGAGAGTACATGCTGATTTATCTGTATAATATAAAAAAAAGATTTGCAATACTACATAATAGAAACGACATTAAGCACAAATTAATGAATGAGGAACACTCAATATGAAGTAACTGAAAAATTCCCTCTCAAATTATGAAAACTAAATTTGAAATGATTTCAGATTGTTCAGATTGGTGATTGCCCATTATTGTTATCATTTGCAGGTACAGAAACTTTCTTGTGATTTCAATAAAAAAAACTTTTCGTCCGACGATTTTGGAAAAAGCAGAATAAATAAAAATCTTTTTTAGGCCCGGTATTTTCACGTCCGGTTATACTTGGAATTAATTAACCAATGGTTAGAATGTGCTTTTGCTCATCAATAAACTTTAAACATAAGCATATTCTAACCGTTGGTTAATTTATTCATAGTATAACTGGAGGTGAAACTAACGGGCCTTAAAGACAAGATTTCATTCAAATGCACTAAAAATAAAAATAAAATTGTTTTGGTTGTGTGACGTAGGTTCTTCCGTGAGTTATAGATTCAAAAGCTTGTGACATTTGTATTCGAACTGAAAACTTTGCGCGACAAGCTTTTGAATCTATAACTCACGGAATAACCTACATCACACATCCAAAACAGTTATTTTTCACTTTTTAGTGCATCTGAATAAAAGTTTGTCTTAAGAAAGGTTTTTATTGATTATATTATTTTGTGCTTTTTAGAACTCAAGTACGCCTTAATCTTAGCATTTTTGTTGAAGCATCGTTATTAAGAGGCTTCTCTCCTGTAAGTTCTGAGCTATCTAGTCCTCCAATGTTGGGACTATCTAAAGATTAACTCATTCGCCATTTTGGAGTTGCCATCTTCAATTCATGAATTTCAACTAAAAATCAATATACTTCGGCTAAATTCATAATCTTTGACCCCAAAATCCTCGACATACCAATTTTGAATCAAATCGGGCCATAATTACAAAACTCATCCGTCATCTTAAATTTGTGAATTTTGATAAAAAATTTAAAATTTCCGATCCCAAAAACCTCCACAAACCAATTTTAAATAGAATAGGTCCATAAACACAGAGATCATCGGCCCTCTTGAAGCCGCCATTCAAAGTTTATGAATTTTGAAGGAAAATTCATAATTATCGACCCTGAAAACCTCCACATACCAATTTTGAATAAGGACAATTAACCTAAATCTCATCCGCCATCTTGGAGAGCCATTTTGTTTTTTTCTATAACAAAATTTCCATGAGCCGCATTTCAATTTCATAACTTTATACAAAAAATTCAAAATCTCCGAAAACACCCACATACAAATTTTGAATAGAATCGGACCATAATCACAAAACTCCGTCGCCATTTTAGATCCGTCATCTTGAATTTTTCGCAATCGCTCAAATATATTTGTATTATCAACCTAACCTAACCAAACTCTTCTAACACGATAATTTAGCATATCACTTTATCTACAAGCATAAAAAGCCGCTGAATATGAGTCTCAACGTCCAAACGTGCGTCTAAAACGCCAAAACGCTTGAAATTATATAGAGAAACATCTAAACATGGTAATTTCCGAAAATTGCTGTCCGATACGGTTAACATTCAGACTACTCTGAACGTCATTTTGACTTGTATGACTCAGTTTGGCGTATTGAGCGTGTTAGATGGCTCTGTACAACACATCGAAATGTGCAGTATGGCTCTGTATGATATGGGTGAATGAGGGTATTCGAGGGCAAATGAGGGTATATCATGGTAAATGAGGTTATATGAGGGTAAATGAGGGTATATGAGGATGAATGAGAGTGAATGAGGATACATGAGGGTAAATGAAGGTATATAAGGGTAAATGAGGGTGAATTAGGTAAATGAGGGTGAATGAGGCTATATGAGGGCAAATGAGCGTATATGAGGGGCGAATGAGCGTATATGAGGGCAAATGAGCGTATCGCGTGTTACTGAACGTGTATTATGGGAAGGGGGGGTTTCGATGAATGTGACATCAAGGGTAAACTTTCAAACGCATTATCTTCTCGAAATAAAAAATATATGATGGCATTCTGAGTCAATTGGACGTTTCATATGAAATGCAATCGACTTATATAAGTTTTGGAATTTCATTTTCGTAAATGAAAAGGTCTATTAAAGCGATGTTTTATGAATTTACGAAAATTATCTGATTACGGTTTTACAGTAATGGCGACATCAATAATTGAAATTGTTACTATGCACCCTGACAACCTGATATTTGTTCTAATTTCTCCTGGTATAGCGATTAATATGTCTAAAAACCATGGTGTATTCACTTATACCTGTAAAATATTGGGACAAACTGGGAGACACCAGCCCACTTGATGAAGGGAGTTATCTAGAGTTTCAGATAGCGCCGACGTCGTTTCGCGTCATGATTCAGTAAACTGAATTAAAGACCACACAGGATGTTTTTGTGATTTGTGTCTCTGATCCGTTCTGTCATTGTGTTTTTGTCGCCTTCAAGGTTATGTCAATTCGTTGTGAAACAATTTGAGGTAGACCAATCGATGTGACATATTTAAGAACTATTCCATCTACTTATGTCAGTGTTATATAGAATTTTTGAGAATTGTTCCGAAATAATTCTAATTATGAACAATTGTAGTGCGTACCAATTTTGTATGGTTCATTTTCTATTGATACAAATTCAAAGACGGTGCTTGTTCAAAATGTATGTGGATAGTGAAAAAGGCCTAACAAATTCCATAAATTATAATTGAGATGTGTTTTGAAAGTTTTTTATTGCTAAAGAAGGCGTAAATGAGACTTCTCTTGATCTTTGAACCTCAGAAAGTATTTGAGACGACGCGTTTTGACTTCGAATTCGTAGGTAATACCAAGCGGCAAGACTCAATTCGACGGACCGTATCAACAATTGATTTGGACAATCCCGCTTTGCTTGAAAAGTTGAATTTTATATTATTTTCCCTGTTCAATATATTCAGCCGTGTCTCAGGAAAGAACTTAGATGTTTTGTATAATTTTCAGCAAATGACATGAATTATTGCATGATTGTCTCTAGTCCACAGAAACTTTTTTAAATCCTTTTTTTTCAAAATAAATTTGGACTGATTCACGAATAAAAGAAATACCAAAATTTTCTTTAAGATTATGTGAAGTAATATCAGGTAAAAAATTACTTTTTTGTTCTTGTCTTGTGTGGCACTTGCTACTCTATTTCAAGGGTAGCCAATTCTTTCTCCTTCATTCTGGAAACAGCAAATGATCAGAAACACTTGATTTGAATTTTTGACATAGAATTCATCATTGAGTAATGAATCCAATCTCATGGTTCTCATGCTTTTCGCAATGAATTGAAAATAGAATGTAGAATAAGGAAACGCTTCGGGTATATTCGTATTTGCAAGATCAATAAAATAATTACGTTTCTGGGTAGGATTGAATATATTATGAGACTATTGTCATAATCAGTCAAAAAAATTCATTCCGAGATTGCTTCCATTGAGACATTTACATATTTTTATGGTGATCACTGCATTCGATATTATCTCATTGACAATCAGAATATGTATTCCATTGTTTATCATTATTGTCCACATTTATTTTGGAATATAAGTTGATTGTTAATTATGAATATTCAATAGACGGGAAAATCCTTTCCATAAGTGATGATATCGAAATAGATGAATATGTATGTGTAATTTCAACAAGAAAAATATTTTGAGAAATTTGACTCCACAAATTTGAATCCACAATTAAAACGGATGTTTACTCATGATAAAAATCTTATGATGGAGCGGAAAATGCTTCTATGAAGGGCTGTGAATTACATACAATTACTCAATTGAGATTTCAAACCAATAAAAGTACGGGAGATGTAATCTCTTTTGCTTTCTGAGAAATCTATACTCTAGTCTGAAGGAAGTGAGCGCTGCAATGTTTTGCGACATATCTAAAGCTTTCGACTATTACGTAAGCTCCATCTCTACAGCTTCAGGGGATAAAGCTTCAATTGGTTTGAATCCTATTTGAGTGAAAGAACGTCTCAGCTTTTGGGCAAATTGAGAATTGTTCACTATTTTGGCAGGCAACACGACTATCGTATCGCAAGAACTCAAATTACCTTCATAGTAAAATGATTCGTTTATGTATAAATTAATTTGTATCTTCTCTGAACAACCTTTACCCATTGTAATAATTTTTTTCTACTTGTGATTGTAATGTATCTAGTAACTAGCGAGTCAAATATTTTGTATAAAATTTTTCCCATGAGATGACAATTTTCTAACTAAAAGTATTGGAAAACTCAAAAAAGGATTTTTTTCCAAAGAGCCATGGATTTTTCTGAAATAGTCCCTCTCTGACGGTTCGGAATTCACTAGCCAAAATTAAGATATCTTCCCCTCTCTGACGGTCCACGCTCACTTGTGAAATTCATGTGTTTATTAAAAATTGATAATTATCCTAATAATAGTCATTAGCCTTATCGATCTTGGGAATGGGCCTTGTTCTTCCGAACAACAGTTCGGTTAAGATCGCCCTCCTTCTCCGATTATCTCATGTGGGGTGTTACTTACTGAAAAATGAAAGAGAAGCTGATTTAGATTTTTGTTTTCCCCCCTCACCTTTGTTAGTAGGGCTCACCTTTTCTGGTAAAGTAATTCTAAGCTAGCTGGAAGCAGACCAGGATTCTTCGATTTCTCAACTTCATCAACAGATTTTATGATATCTACAATGAACTCTCTGATTTTGTTCTGGTCAGGAGGTTGTCAGGGAGGTAATAGTTCCGCTGAAATTGGCAGTGATTGGATAGGTGATAAATTGTATCAAATAGTTTAATGGAACAATGTCATCGGGGACATTTTCCAATCCCTTCAATTTTCAAGTTAATTCATCATCTGGAGAAATCAGTCCACTCTCCAACATTTTCTCTTTCCTTCGTGGAAGTTTCTATGATCTCGAAAAGGCCAGTTGAGAAGAAATTACATTGGAAAAATCGCCAGGTAGACTTCAAGAAACATCTGATTTTCCACAGACATCTCATTTCCGCGGGATCTCGTTCGTCGAACTAAAATCTTTGTAAACGATCAATTCACAATTTCTTGCATAAAAATATGGAGTAATGTTGACTGAAAAAGAAAATTTCATAGGTTTGAAGTTTAACATTTAGCGTGACACAAACATTCCTTAACCGCGCCATCTACTAATGAAGTTCTGAGCAGAATTTAACGCCATTCATTTGTTGTCCCCTGAAAATTCTGAACAAAATCGAATCGGTGAATACACCAGGGTTTTTAGGCATCTTGATTGCGATTGCCAAAACAATAAAAATTAGACGTTTGCTTTCAAAACGTTGATAATAAAGGTATTTTAATTTTTATATTAAAAACTTAAGTATTGGAAAAAATCTTGTAAACAACTCAAATATAAAGCCTTCTGTTTGCACTTGCGAGGTTTCATATCTCGCCTACGGCTCGTCATGGAAACTTCTCGCGCGTGCAAAAAACAGTCGCTTCATATTCTTGTTGTATAAATAACTATTTTATAGAGGTCAGAGTACTTGCCACGCTACCGACTAAGAGGAAACCCACGATGCGTAATCAGAATTAATGGCAGAGGACTAAACTTCGATAACACAATCACGTTCCTCATCAATTTTGTAACTACTAACACCCTTCATCTAAAAGTTTTACATAACCAAAGATATGAACTCAACTGAATCCATTAGGATTTCACTTTCTGTCTAGATGAACATTATCTATAATTCCAGTAACCTGGACGTTCTTTGGATTATAAGCTCATTTTTGCACACGTAAAATTATATTCATTATTGCGAATTATCCAACCACTTTTTCTGAAGGTAGACATCGTTCAGGTGGTATATTCTTGTTAACTCTTGCTTTATTCTCAATCACAAAAATGACTGAAGTTATTGGCGTGTGGTACATTTCGAAGAAATTGAGGAGCAACATAATACTCTCATTCACAATTCACGATTTGAAAACATTCAATACGTTCATAGTCCTGTCAAATCAATTTTAATTCGATAAGTCTCTTTTTGAATATTCAAATATTATAAATTCATTCGAGTAATTTCCCAAATCTATTCTGTTCCTTCTGATTTTATCACTTTCAGAATTTAACCCCCGTGGAACTAAGGTGTTTCATGTACACCTAATGATTCATCAACTCCAAGGATATTTTGTATGTGAATATTGTCAGGAATATGCCGTCCAAAAATGATCGGCCAATATTTTCATGATCTAGGTCAGCCCGCTCAGATGTTTATCATACTCATTTTGTTTAAATGTTATTCAACCTAGAATTGTTTGGAAATGGATCACATCAGAAAAAGTGTGTTGCATATAAAAGAGTGTCGTTGACACAGTCTAGGGGTTACAAATCAGAAATCAAAGATCACAAGTTAGAAGTTGAAATTTCACAAGAATGTAGTCTCAACTACTGAGCTGTCATTATGGCAGCGATGTATAGTTTTAGATAATAGCTTGGAGTTTGGTTGAGAAAAGATCAATTAACTGAAACCACTATGGATCTGTTGCCGACGTTTCAATTTTCATAAAGTCATCCCCAGGACACTACAATAGGGATTGTGAATATTACAAGGGTGAATAGTATAGTAGCTTAGTACATTATAAATTACATGATAAAAACCTCAATAGAGGTATAAAGTACAAACAACTTAAGCTGTAAATAGGTCAAATCTTATGAAAATATTTATATATAAAATTGACATGAATAAAAATTATTGTAGAGTTGTAAAACAAATCATGTAGTAAAACAACAGGATACTTACAAGAAAAATAGGTTCCTTGTCGTAATCAAATGGATACATTTCATTATGAAAAACAAAGCTTGACAATAACATGAATTACTGTTGGATCGGAATTTTCACAACGAAAACTGATAACGATCAGCAGAATTGTAAATAATATAATATTCAGGAAGGCTATTTGAAAGATTTGAAAAATACCAGATTATTTTCAATTGAGCTATACATTCTGTTATAATTTCTTTTTTCCATTTGGAGTTTGGTAATACCCATGTGAAAGTACTACGAATCCAGAAGAGTAATCATAATCGGATAGATCACGGGTTTCAACCCGTGGGCTATCGGGATGGCGATAGCCAAGAGTGGTTATTGCACTAATTTTTGGATTTGCCAGAAATATAAAATTACGGGGCCCCGAACAGGCAGCGAACAGCCCATTTTGGGCTAGTGGCACTTTTGTACTGGATGTCGGACTTTGTTCACTAGCCGGAGATCGAGGAAGATCTTTCTTCGGAATAATGATTCCATGGTAGAACCTTCGCGAATAAATAGCTTGAAACTTTGGTTTAAGTCGTCAGTTCGAGGTGTCAACATTAGAAATTTTATTCGAGTGTCCAAAAAAGGTTACGAGGGAACTGGAAAGTATATCCGAAACTGGAAGGAAGAGGGAAGTCGCTAGATTGTAGGGAGAACCTTGGAACCTAACTTGATTTGCATTGCTTTGCTTATTAGATTACGGGGTGAACTCATGAGCAAAACTCATGCAAAAATTCAGGTCACTTATAAAGCGAAAGGAAACAGGAAAATATGAACTCTTTTTTTATGGTACCTATTGCATTTCAGAAATTGGTTTGAAGCTATAGCTATTCTCAAAGAGGAAGCGATCTTAGTTTTTTTTTATGACTTTCGTATTGACATTATTTTATTTTGACGTTCACTGAGATGTACTATATTTTGAATATTTTCAGTAATAGATGTATGGAAGTTATTTTGTGTATCATTTGAAACCATAGTATGGAAAAAGATGAATTGAATTCATGAGAGTCATCTCAATTGAGAAGTAAATATTATTTAATTTTCATCAATGCATCTGGATAAATTTTACTTGAAAAGAATGTACTATTTTATTTATTCAGAAGAAAATTTATTTAAAGAGACCTCGCATATCAAGCCTTATGCCCCATCTGGGTCCCGAAGGACAGGTGACTAAAATTAATCATTACCATTTGTCGAAAAATCTAATTTTTAGGCATTCCGCTGGTGACAGCTGCTCCGTATAACATGAAAAATATTATATATAGTGATTTATTATTATTAGAAATTAAAAATCAGATATTGTGACAATATTGGACGAGAGGAATTGAAATAATTAGACTAGTGATTTTATTAGTATATGTAAGGAAAAAGTAATGTAATCTAAATCAAATATTATTTTCAATTAAAGAAATCAATGAAAACAGTCGTACCAATAGGGGCCCGGTTCTGTTATGAATATTTTTTTATTCAAATCAGATTACATAGAAACATCAGGAGGCGTTTAGAAGATTTAACTCCCCAAACTTTTGATCATAGAGTTAGTTCATGGTTTAAAGTTGTTTTTGTTTTTCAATGGAAGTATGTCACATTTGATAACTCTCATTTCAGACGTCCTAAAAGATTTGAAAGTTTTTCATGTCACATTTCTCATGACACATGATTCGTAAGCTTGATTAATTGGATGAATCAGATTCAGTAAAAATACTCGGAAATGTACTTTTACGACTGGCCGCTCCATCGCTTTTTTTAAACTTTCATCAAAAAAACTTTTTGACGGAAAATTAAATCAACGAAAAAAGAAACTTAAAAGCAAGAAATAAAGGAACCTTCATAGTTGTGATAATAACTAAGCTCCTAAATCAATGTGAGTAAAGTATTTTGAGTCGGCGCCAAACAAACTAGCAATTTAATTAGGTAAAGCGTAAAATGATGCCAGCGAGATGCACGGCGGCGTTTTGATTATTTTATTTGAGAAATTTAATGATTTTTGTTGATTGTGTGTCAAGTTTCAACATAATCGGTTCACAGATGAAAAATCAATCATCAATCACGATATGCTTCATTGTCAAAGAATGAAATTCTTGAAGACAAAGCTCAGGTACAGAGTTGAACATATAAGTAATAGGTTTGTAAAAATTATAAAATTATAAAAATAATCTGAGATTATGCACATACAGTTAGGTTATAACTAAATAAGTGGTTAACAATATAAAAATATATATAAAAATATATAGATATTGTCTAAGATACGCCATATACATATACATTTGAGACGTGCAGACCGAAAGATTCAAAGTGTGGTAAATAGTCAAGGTTGAATGGAGGACATAATTCAGTATGTGTGGAAATAAATAAATAAATGAAGACAATGTTACGTATCATGGAGCACTTGAGAAAATTCGTTATAGTCATACAAGATTGTCAATGGTTATGAGTGAGCTCCTAAGAATGGGGAACTGCAACTAGCTAAAGGTTTAAGTTGAAGTATTCATCTAGCTTGTTGAGTGATTGTTGTATCAAGATTTTTTTTACCTCTCTGCTGAATCGCCTGAGACATGTAGTTTCTCTAGCGGTTATGGGGAAGTGATTATACATTTTGATGCCATTGTATATTATAGAATCTCCAACCATATTATTAGATGGTCTAGGTAGTCCGAGATATTATTGTTCTGTCGAGTGTTATATGAATTATCATTTGTTACAAGGGGATTTTTATTTTTATGTATAAGGGTGACAGATTCTAGAATGTATATAGATGTTACCGTAAGTATACTGAGATCAATTAATAGCGTTCTACATGAGTCTCTGGGTCTTTTTTTGCCAACATACCTCAAGGCTCTTTTTTGGATTACAAAAACATTTTCGAACTGGTAAGAACAGCAAGCGCACCAAAATGCAATCCCATACCTTAGATGAGATTCGATTAGAGCAAAGTACGCCGATCTGACTGCGTTTATACCCAAATCGTTCGAAATTACTCGAATTGCGTAGCATCCCGAGGACAACTCATTACAGAGATTGTTAATGTGATAATCGAATTTCAGTCTATACTTAATCCGAGAAAACGTGTCTCTGTTTTGTTAAGGATATTTCCATCCTCCAGTGGTATATCTGGTGGGTTGCAGCAAAATATTATTATATTAGTTTTTTTTATGTTAATCACTAAAGAATTGGGAGTCGCATCATTGTTTTATTGTAATCAATTCCCTTTCGATGTTATCTAGCAGTAGTTGCTGTGAATTATCATCCCCTTTTTTCTACCTTTAGGGGTGGATTGTTTCTTTCAAATACAAATATGACCAACTTTAGGGAATACCCTATTCAATGAATGAGGGAATACCCTCTGCTGAATCGCCTGAGACATGTAGTTTCTCTAGTGATTATACATTTTGATGCCATTGTATATTATAGAATCTCCAACCATATTATTAGATGGTCTAGGTAGTCCGAGATATTATTGTTCTGTCGAGTGTTATATGAATTATCATTTGTTACAAGGGGATTTTTATTTTTATGTATAAGGGTGACAGATTCTAGAATGTATATAGATGTTACCGTAAGTATACTGAGATCAATTAATAGCGTTCTACATGAGTCTCTGGGTCTTTTTTTGCCAACATACCTCAAGGCCCTTTTTTGGATTACAAAAACATTTTCGAACTGGTAAGAACAGCAAGCGCCCCAAAATGCAATCCCATACCTTAGATGAGATTCGATTAGAGCAAAGTACGCCGATCTGACTGCGTTTATACCCAAATCGTTCGAAATTACTCGAATTGCGTAGCATCCCGAGGACAACTCATTACAGAGATTGTTAATGTGATAATCGAATTTCAGTCTATACTTAATCCGAGAAAACGTGTCTCTGTTTTGTTAAGGATATTTCCATCCTCCAGTGGTATATCTGGTGGGTTGCAGCAAAATATTATTATATTAGTTTTTTTTATGTTAATCACTAAAGAATTGGGAGTCGCATCATTGTTTTATTGTAATCAATTCCCTTTCGATGTTATCTAGCAGTAGTTGCTGTGAATTATCATCCCCTTTTTTCTACCTTTAGGGGTGGATTGTTTCTTTCAAATACAAATATGACCAACTTTAGGGAATACCCTATTCAATGAATGAGGGAATACCCTCTGCTGAATCGCCTGAGACATGTAGTTTCTCTAGTGATTATACATTTTGATGCCATTGTATATTATAGAATCTCCAACCATATTATTAGATGGTCTAGGTAGTCCGAGATATTATTGTTCTGTCGAGTGTTATATGAATTATCATTTGTTACAAGGGGATTTTTATTTTTATGTATAAGGGTGACAGATTCTAGAATGTATATAGATGTTACCGTAAGTATACTGAGATCAATTAATAGCGTTCTACATGAGTCTCTGGGTCTTTTTTTGCCAACATACCTCAAGGCCCTTTTTTGGATTACAAAAACATTTTCGAACTGGTAAGAACAGCAAGCGCCCCAAAATGCAATCCCATACCTTAGATGAGATTCGATTAGAGCAAAGTACGCCGATCTGACTGCGTTTATACCCAAATCGTTCGAAATTACTCGAATTGCGTAGCATCCCGAGGACAACTCATTACAGAGATTGTTAATGTGATAATCGAATTTCAGTCTATACTTAATCCGAGAAAACGTGTCCCTGTTTTGTTAAGGATATTTTCATCCTCCAGTGGTATATCTGGTAGGTTGCAGCGAAATGTGATTATATCAGTTTTTTTATGTTGGTCACTAGAAAATTGGGAGTCCCATCTTTGTTTTATTGAAATCAATTCCCTTTCGATGTTATCTAGCAGTAGTTGCTGTGAATTATCATCCCCTTTTTCTACCTTTAGGGGTGGCTTGTTCCTTTCAAATACAAATATGACCAACTCTTCGGAATACCTCATTCAATGAAGAACTAATCATCTGAATCGGTTAATCCAGTATGTGGTAGAATCGGTTAACGGGTAAAAATTCAGTGGATGAACGATAAATATTCCCTATTTTTCTACCCTTAAGGGTGATTTTTTTTTCCAAATCAAAATGTGACCAATTTCGAGATGAAACCTATAAAATGAAAAAAAAAATCACTATCGACCTACTCTATGAACAGTTATTCGTGGTCATACATAAATAAAAATATACGCGTCGACTAGAGAACCTCCTCTTTTTTGATATTCCGTCGGTTGATAAAATCCACTTCATTCAATGTAAATGTATAGCGCTGCATTGAATAGCCAACTTCTGCATATTCATAATACTTCGGTTTAATTACAGACCTCCTCACTGCAGGTTGAAATCCAACCAATGGAAGAACGTTGTATGAATATAGGAGGCATATTTGCAAGCGAATGTTCTGCATGTTTGTTTGATTTTCATTTTAACGTATACCCTTTGTAAACATAGAAGTGAATCGCCTCAGTGATTCGAATAAATACGTTTCTCGCTGAGATTATTAGCACTTCGAGCTTCGGGTCTTTTTACACATTCGCTGAAGCCGTCGACACGGCACCGTATACCGGGTGACACAGGATATCGCGCCACCCCTGTAATTTCTGCATTCGTGAACGGATTTTTCTATAATTTGAAACAGTTATATAAGCAGCCATTTAGGATTTGATGACATTACAATCCAATATATGACGGACTTCCGGTTTTTCTGGAAATACCAGTAACTTTGTTCTTTCAAATGGAACACCCTGTTACATATTCAAGTTCAACAGGCCAAAACAAGTCCAAACCTCATGTCAAATATAATTTTTTTTCAAAAATTGAAATTAAAATTGTTTTTTTTATTTTACCTCGTGGATAAATGAGATTTGGTCGAAGCTATTCACAATGGGTCGCAAATAAGAGAAAAACTTAATTTTTTCGGAAAAATTATTTTTTGTGTCACTTACTGGTTAATCAATTCAGTCACATCACATTTTGATCAAAAATATTTTTTTTTTCAAATGGAACCTCTATGGGCCACCTACTTGTCTCTCTAGAACATGATTTATGGAAAAACATTACATACATTTTTGTATTTCGGTGCAGTAACAAATTGTATAAATTCAAAAATCTACAACTACTTCATGAGTTTCCTTGCAGTTCGAATAATTTTTCAACTGAACATTTCTGAATCTTGTCAACTAATTGTGTAAGTTATACTTATAAGCACGATAATGGTGTTTTTTTTAAATTCTTCTAGCGTTTTCTCGATTGGTATTCCAATTCCCGCGTCGAAGAGGTTGGATCAAAATCAACATAAGCAAAACGTTCATTTCTGCCTCCTCACTTACGATCTCTCCTCCATTGTTGGGTTCTTTTCTGTGTGGGTATCATTCAGCGTATAACTGACAAGCGGCGACACTGTTTCAAAGACAATCTCCGTAAATTAATAACAAATCAACTTGTTCACTTCTTATGAACCTATAATTTTGATTTAACATTTCTTCTAAACTAATTCTCGGAAATCAACTAATTTTCGAGAGTTTAGAAGAAAGATGGCAGCGAAACACAATTAGTTGACAAGATTCAGAGATATTGTTTTCCACAGCTTACTAAGTTGAAAAATTATTCGAACTGCAAGGAAACTCATGAACTATTAATTTTTAATTTTACAATTTGTTACTGCACCGAAATACAAAAATGATATGTAATTTTTTTCGTTAATGAGTGTTCTAGAGAGACAGGTAGGTGGCCCATAGAGGTTTCATTTGAAAAAAAAAAAAATTTATCAAAATGTGATGTTACTGAATTGATTCATCAATAAATGACACAAAAAATAATTTTTCAGGAAAAATTATGTTTCTCTGTTATGTGCGACTCATTGTGAATAGCCTTGACCAAATCTCATTTATCCACGAGGTAAAATAAAAAACAATTTTAATTTCAATTGTTTCAAAAAAATTACATTTGACATAAGGTTTGGACTTGTTTTGATCTGTGGAACTTGAATATGTAAAAATATACAGGGTGTTCCATTCGAAAAAACAAAGTTACTGGCATTTCCAGAAAAATCGGATACCCGCCATATTGGATTGTGATGTGATCAAATCCGAAATGGTTGCTTATATAATTGTATCAAATTTCAGAAAAATCCGTTCACGAATGCAGAAGTTACAGGGGTGGCCCGATATCCTGTGTCACCCGATATACGGATTGGTTGATGTTCACTCTTTCCACGGATTCGTAGTCTGACCGTCAAGATCAGTTGACTTTAATCGTGGTCCGAAAACACATTGTTGACATAATACTGTAGCATTGGCGTAAGAAGAGAAGAAATAATAATTAAAAACTTTTTAAAGACAACCTTCTATTCAAATGCACTAAAAAGTTTAAAAGAATTGCTTTGGATGTGTGACGTAGGTTATTTCGTCAGTTATAGATTCAAAAGCCTATCGCTTTTTATTCGAACTGAAAATTTTGCGCGACAAGCTTTCGAATCTTTAACTCACGGAATAACCTACGTCACACATACAAAGCCATTATTTTCAACTTTTTAGTGCATCTGAATAAGCTTGTCTTTAAAAAGGTGTTTTATACATTATTTTATTATGTGCGTTTTAGTACTTCAGTACGCCCTAATCTATGAATTTTGGTTGAAGCATCGTTATTATGTTATCCTGTAGGTTCTGAGCTATCTTAACCTTCAATGAGGAGACCATCTGAAAATTAACTCATTCGCCATCTTGGAGTTGCCATCTTCAATTCATGAATTTTAACTAAAAATCAATAATCTTCGACTAAGTTCATAATCTCCGACCCCAAAAACGCCGACATACCAATTTTGAATCGAATCGGGCCATAATTACAAAGCTCGCCTGCCAATTCGTATATGTGAATTTTTATGAAAAACTCATAAACTCCTACTTCGAAAACTTCCACCAACTAATTTTCAATAGAATCGGACCATCTTGAAGCCGCCATTTTGAATTTCTGAATTTTGAATCGATTCGAACCATAAACCGCCATCTTAGAGCGCCATTTTTAATTTAAATTTTAAAAGTTATAATTTCTGCTCCGAAAACCCCCACATACAAATTTTGAATATAATCCGACCATATTCTCAAAACTCCTCCTCCATTTTGGAGCAGCCATCTTGAATTTAGGAATTTTCACGAAAAATTCATAATCTCTGACCACGAAAACTCCCACATAACAATTTTGAATCGAATCGGACCATAATCACAAAACTTGTCCGCCATCTTGGAGCCGTCATCTCGAATTCTTGAATGTTGACAAACAATTCACATTCTCCGGCCCCGAAAACCCATAGATACCAATTTTGAATCGAATCGTACGATAAACACAAAACTCGTCCGCCAGCTTGGAGCCGCTATTTTGTTTTTTTCTCTAACAAAAATTTCATAATGCGTTGTCATCGGAATAATGAACACCTGCCAAATTCAGCTCAATCGGATGTCGGCAAGTGCTCCAAAAATGGATTACAAATTTTGAACGAAGCAAGTTGAATGAAAGCTTGTAAAAAAAATTAAATCATTGGATTCATCCTATTAATATGGAGAGAAAAGAGTTTGACACGTTTCATAGAGAAGATGAAAACAAATGTTTCAATTACCTCAGAATGGGAAAATATAATATTCCGTCACGATACCATCAGTCGTATCTGCTTTTTTTGGCGATGTAAGTCTATAAAAGAACATGCGTAAATTGTTTACAAAAAATTTGTTAAAAAAAAAGAGACGTTATTGGGTATATCCCTACATCGATGCTAGGCTAACGAGAGGTGGCTTTGTTACTTTGTTTTCAGATTTATGAGAAAATCCAGATAAGTTTTGAGCTACTCATCAGTCGATCAATGCAAGAAACAATTTGGCAGATTATTTTGTTACAGATATCGGCGGTGTGTCTTGGCAAACAACTAGACAATCAAATAATATATTCAAATATTCCTCAAGAATCAAATGAATCAAGTATTATAAAATAGAGAACGAATGACATAAAAGTTCTCACATATTTAATTTTTTCCCGTTTATCCTTCTCGCCAAATCTTTCACAAAACACCCTACAAATCTCAATCCACGCTCCTCTTTTTTCAGTTCGATCGTGCTAATTCCATATTTCCTCATCTATGTTAAATTGAATATTCAATGTTGCAATTTTTGTCAATAAAATGATTTCGAAAACAATGACGCCGTGCGTGAAAAATCCAATGAATGTATCACTAAATTGATGACAAAGTACTGTTTCCAGGAAATACGGTTGATAGATAGATAGACAGATTTTATTAATCTTTTTTGCTACATGTTATGTATATGGGACAAGTCATAGTTGCATAGGTTCATACATACATGAAAAATATACTCCAAGTCTAAATAAGATGTGATTAAAAGACATTTCAAAATAAAAATAATTAAATCAATACGTCATAAAAAAACAATATAAAATACACCAAGTCTAGATAAAATGTGATTGAAAAATATTTCACAATGACAATAATTAAATCTACATATCATCATTGAAAAAAAAAAGTATAAAATACACCAAGTCTAAATAAAATGTGAATAAAAGACAAGAACATTTAAAAATGAAATTTTCAAAGTAAACACGATTGCGCATTGCTCAGTTCAAGTGTGAATTCATCTACCTTGTAAAACACTTTTCTGATAAAAAAAGTTCAATTTTTTTTGAAGGTATGAAATGACAAGGTCCTCATATCATTTGGCAGTAAGTTATAAATGCGAATACCAACAAATTTAGGAGATTTTTCATATTTTGCGTGATGATATTTTTGAGTTGTGATCAAATTTTCACTCCTTATATTATAATTATGCATTTCTGCTCTGATTTGTAGCTTACCTTTATTCTCATGTATATATGTTAATGTTTTCAAAATCAACAAACTTGTAACTGTTGATATTTCGTTTTGTTGGAATGTCTCTCTACAGGAAGTCTATAATACAAATTGAATATTAATCTCAGCAGTGCTTTTTTCTATATGAAAATCCTGTCTGATCCAGTAGCTAGTCCCCAGACAGCAGTATTATGATATATAATCGAGTGAAACTTAGCATTTTCCTTATTTTATTCCACCTGCTGTATAAACTCACTATTACACTTGAGAGATTTTATCAAGTAGTATGATTGATTCAATTTCTCACATGTAAAATTGATATGTTCTTACCATGTTAAGAGTGAGTCAATCAATGTTCCCAAGAATTTTTTCGAACTGGCCAATTCTAAAGATTTGTTTTGGAAATTGAGATTGAGGTTATGTAGAGTTCTAGATGAATTCGCAAATTGCATACATACTGTTTTGTTTAGGTTCAGAATGAGTCTGTTCTTGTTACACCAGTCATTAAATTCAATTAGAACTGTACTCACTAACTGTGCTAAACAAACAAGCAAATGAGTTAGAAGCGTAAAATGATGGAATCGAGATGCGCAGTGACACTTTGATAATTTTTTTAAAGTAATTCAATGATTTTCGTTGATTGTTTGTTTGGCGTCTACTCGAAATTAGTGACTTACATTAGTTTAGGAGCTCAGTTATTAAACTAAGAAGATTTATTTTATTTTTTGCTTTTCAGTCGGTTTAATTCTTTGTTGGAAATTTTTTATTTTTCAATTTTTTGTGGCTGAAATCAATTACTACCTATTTAATTTTTGATTACTTCCAAAATATTACTACCCACCTTACTTCAACTGTTAACAGTTAAATAATATGATTATCTACTTTAATTATTCATTGTTATATGATTTGAAGATATCTTTGATAGTACTGGTTAGTTTATTTCAGCACTTTGTTTAAAATTCTATCCTTTCATAGAATGTGATTATTGTACAAAAATAATGACAATAGCAATCTGTCAATTTAAACCACATATGTGTGCCAATATTCACAGGTCAAAAATCAACCATCCCCTATTTTTCTACCCATAGGGGTGAACTATTTCATCCCATATTCAAATATGATCAACTAAAAGGTATACACTATCTAATTAAAAAAGAATTGGTTAACGAACCAAAATTCACAGGGTGAACGATCAATATCCTCCATTTTGCTATCCTTAGGGGCAGAGTTTTTTCTTCAAATTCGAATGGGACCAACTTCGAAGTATACCCTATCCAATGAAAGAAAATCAGCAAAATCGAACCACTCTGTAAAAAGTTATGCGTGGTCATACATAAAAAAATATATACGCGACTAGAGAACATCCTCCTTTTCAACCGAATAAAAAAATTATAAAAAGCAATTTGAGTTTTGTTTTGGAAAGTAATAGGGAGCCACAAGTCTTGATTTCCTTTGGAAGATTGTTGAATATTTTCGGGCCAAATATATTAGGAGCATATGAAGAAATATTCAGCTTCGTCTTTTGTGTTCGAATGTCACTTTTATGTCACGTATTATGTTCGTGAATATCCATCTTGGGGAGAAATGCATTTTTGTTCTGGAAAACATAAACATATTTCAAATATATAGAGACTAGGTACTATCAGTATATTGGAAGATTTAAAAATATTTTTGCATGAACCCCTCCGCGAAATTCTGAAAATACAGCTCAAAACTCGTTTCTGAATGATAAAAGTATACTGTGCATGTGTTGAATTGCCCCAAAACAAATATTTCAGCCGGGATTCGATTTGTGCATAATAAAAATTCAAGTGCTAATGCATATCCAAGCGAAGGTTAGAAAACATATATTTCAGGGAGCTCAATTTTGAAATTAATTGTTCACATCGAGGTTTTCAGTTCAGGAATTCATCTGGATAAACTCCTTGAATTTTTACCGGTTCATGAGAATTAATCAGTAATTAAGAATAGTTTTATTATCTGAATCAGGAATTATTAGTGAGAAGTATGCGTATGCAGTATGATGCTGTTTGTCAATAAAATGATCTAAGTGATTCACATACAAAATAAACAGTATAGGCCCTGATATTGAGCCCTGTGGGACGCCTCTAATCAAATTCCTGGTATCAGATTGGATACTATCATTTTTTCCACCATGTTGAAATTGTAAGCAGACTATATGTTTTCGATCCTCTAGAAATGATGAGATTCATTCAAGTGGTGAACCTCGCAAACTATATGTTTTCAATATTGATAAGAGTTTGTTATGATTAATGCAAAATATTGCAGCAGGGCATTCGCCTCTGTGAACCATATATATATATAATTTTATGATAGAATGAAGACATTGCGGTAATAGTTGACATTTTTCGAACGGAAACCATGTTGTTTCTCACTAAGAATTTCATATCTATCTGAAAATGTAATAAACTATTGAGAAAAGCATATTCGAATGTTTTTGAAAAGTCATAAGGTATTGTTATCGGCCGGTAATTTTCTAATAGAGTAGAATCTTTCTTTTTGAAAAGATGAACAACTTTTTCTGTTTTCGGAATATTCGGAAAGGCGCCACATTCAAATGACATGTTAATCAAGTGTGTCAATGGTTTTATAATTGAGTGGAACAAACTCCAATAAAAATGCTGGAACATCATTCAGACTTGCTGACTTCTTATTTTTACACGCTTTATTATCACACGCTTTATTACACGCTTTATTACACGCTTTATATTATTAGCTTCACTTGTATGTTTGTAACCGTATGTTGGTTCGTAACCGACTCCTTTAGGTGCGATTTTGACCCACTTCCAGAGGTACGAATGATTCGAAATTTGGCAGGTGTACATAATTCCGGTGACAATGCATTAAGAAATTTTTGTGTGAGAAAAAAACGAAATGGCGGCTCCAATATGGCGTACGAGTTTTGTGATCATGGTCCGATTCGCTTCAAAATTGGTATCTGAGGGTTTTCGTGGTCAGAGATTATGATTCTTTTGTCAAAACTGAAAAATTCAAGATGGCGGATCCAAAATGGTAGACGAGTTTTATGATTATGGTCCGATTCTATTCAAAATTGGTATGTGGGGGTTTTTGGGGTCCCATATCATGATTCTCTTGTGAAAATTGGAAAATTCTAGATGGCGGCTCCAAAATGGCGTACGAGTTTCGTGATTATGGTCCAATTCTATTCAAAATTGGTATGTGGGGGTTTTTGGGGTCGGAGATTATGATTATTTCGTCAACATTGAAGAATTCAGGATAGCGGCTCTAAAATGGCGGACGACTTTTGTGATTATGGTCCGATTCTATTCAAAATTGGAGAATAATAGTTAAAAAAATTGAAGAATAATGATAATAGTTTGAAAAACTGAAAAACACGCTTTAATAGAAAACAAAACTAAAAAGTTGAAAATAAATGATAGTTTAAAAACTAAAGAACACGCTTTAATAGAAAGCTAAACTGAAAAGTGGAAAATAATTTTAAATGACTTGAAATGAGAATACAGTGATTAACAAAAAAATTTCATCGTAAAAAAGCGTGGGGTGCTTTTTAAGATATTTTCATAATGATTCTACTCTAACCAATATCTGTCCATGAAATATCAACAACAATTGACATCGAGCACCCCACGCTTTTTTACGATGAAATAAATTTGTTGTTAATCACTGTATTCTTATTCCAAACTCATTTGAAATTATTTTCTACTTTTTAGTTTAGTTTTCTATTAAAGCGTGTTCTTCAGTTTTCGAACTATCATTTTTTAATTTATTATTCAGTAGTGAATATAGTTCATTTTCTGTATACAGATAAAGGAACATAGTTTTACTGTTGAGCTGATTTTTAGGTATAATAAACTCTTTATCTGTTATCTCATCTACCAGCCTAGCGGGCGCTCCTTTGAAAAAATTGTTGAATTCTCTAGCTATAATATTGGGATCGTCCATTGGGTGACCATTGATAGTAGGGACGATATTTAAAAAAAAAACTACCATGCTTATTTTATATAGCGGTGCCTATGAACTACTCAGATTGGTACAGGGAATCGTGAATATCGTTTTACGCCAATAAAATTCAGATAAAATCTTCAACAATTCTAAAATTCAAAAGATATAAAGGTAAATTGAGCGCCTGGTTATTTTTGAGGGAAATTGCCAAAAACGAAATAGATTCTTGTAAAGGAATTTGATGTGCGCTTCTCAACATTGAAATAATAATACCATATGATACATGTATTGAAAATTAAAGAATGGAAGAAACACAATGGAATTTCAATTGTGCTCTACGTGGTGCAGTTGTATTGAATTAACTGAAAAGGACACTTATGTTTACTCTCAATTAACATATTTTTTTTTGCTAGTTGTTTGACAATTGCTTCTGATCAGGTTCATTGGAAGTTACATACTTACTCCAGGATCAGGTTCGTTGTAAGTTAGGAACCTACTCTGCGAGATGAGTGCTGGGGTTGTACACTTTGCGGTTCTAGGCAGCCATTCTGAATTGTACTGAGAATTATCCTTTGTGATCAGACGAAGCTGGGGAAAACAAACAATATCTAGCTACAATTTGGATCGAAGAACCGAGAGTTCCTTCACAGAGTGAGAAAATTGATAAGGGAAATTATTCTGAGGGAATCAAGTCCCAAAATACCAACGTTGGAATATTCCAACTGCACTTATGCTTAGTCTACATATGAGATTACAAATCAATCCAATACACTATATGTAAGATTACAAACAAATCTAATGATCGAATTATATGTAACACGAAGGAGTCTAAGTTTGCTGAGTCAAACAATAAATGAAGTTAATATACTCAATTGGAAACAATTACTTGATAAGATTACTCTTACTTTGATGCTCAACGGTTAATTAAATGAAGAATGTGCAATTCATGTATTACACCAAAATAAATAAAGCTAAAAATATTATGTGCTTAATGAAATATTACTCAAAGCGAGCTGAGATAATTGAAGTGATTCCAAGCCAAAAGTGTTGATTTCTTGTACCAACAACTAATAACTTGACTGCTTCCCGTTTGATATCGAGTTTACATCCCAAGAGAGCGTGTCTCTAGCATGTTCTTTTTTTTCGTCCTCCTATTCCACTGCTACCAAACTTGAATATTTCTTCAAGTGTTCAACTCCCAGTTACCTAGATATCGGACAGGTGAAGCCAACATCTAACGTTCTTGAAATTTCATGAATGATGATGGGATTTCATGTGAAAACTATTGAAGAGTAACGAAATGTTTTTTATTTCGTTACAAGTACGATTGAAGTCTTCTGGCAGCTTCACATTTATAACGTTATAATTCAATTCAAATACCGTGGTCGTACGTTGTCAACTACAAAAAGCAAACATTATTATTTGATAGACAAATGAAAATAATGGAGATGCCGTCAATCAAGAATAAAAAATACGCATAACCACGGCATTTGAATTATAACGTTAATAATGTGAAACTGCCACAAGACTTCGATCGAACCAAATAAACAGGAATATCTTACATATCAAATCAGAAGATTTGTCTTCCCAATGAGACGATTTATTTATTTATTTATTATTCATTACAAAGTAGGGATACAAACAGATAAATCCAACGAGTATCCTCTTTTTAGGTAATCTAATAGTAATCGAATAGTGAGCTAAAATAACTTACAAGATAAACATTATGAATGATACATTATAAAATCAAATATGAACAAATATGAATAATGTGAACAATATGAACAATGTGAACAATATGAATGAATATGAACAAATATGAATAATGTGAACAATATATGAACAATTCAAATGAGATATTATCTGTATATTGAAGTGAAAATAATCATTATCAGGTTAAACGAAGATATGGATTTCACGTAGTTTTTAAACCTAAGAAATGAGAGCCTGAATATTGCGATGTCATTACAGTGGCTATTAGAAGTTCTCACCATTCTACAAATGGAAGAGTTTAATCCTGAATTTGTTTTTCTAAATGGTCTATTATAAGTTTCGTGCTTTCTTAAATCTCTGTTGGGTGTATTTTGGGCGATAGTTCAGAACAATCAATACGGTTATTGGATATTTTGTAGATAGAAATCAAAACCTAACTTGTTTCTCACTTTTTATTTCATTGTACTCTTTCCGTAGTCGTATTACAGTTTTATTTTTTATTTTATTACAATGACGAAAGTTGATTTATGAATAAAAGCATGCAATATTATTTGAAATTTAAGTAGAACGGTATAAACAGGAAAATGGAAATATTAGGAAAAACAAACGAATGAACATACAATAAGGCTTAACGTTTTATATTTATTCTCATTACAACGCTCACTGAGATCCAAATATTGCCCGATTGTTTTTGTCGATGAAATTTTTTGTTTAGCCTCCATATCTGCCAAATGCCAAATTTCATTATGACGCTATATGAAAAAAAAAACAAAGTTATATTGAAAATACGAAATCTTCATTTTTTGTTGAATTATTGATTGTTAACCAAATATTCCTCATTATATACATTCATTTGTTTATATAATTGTTCTGCAATTTTCAAATATCATTGTCGTTTTTTTATTCAAATTATGATATCAGATGGGATATAATAATATTACTTGAAATCTTGTTTTAGCTTCTGTTATATTGTAAAATAGGGATTAAAATCACACCCGTTAATGACAAGTGTATACTGCTGTTTTATAACGAATTAATTACAGTGGTCAAAAGTTGAAGATAAACCACGCACTACACTGTTAAATTTCACCTAGAATATTCTACTATATTTTCCCTTCGGCAACAACTATACTGCGACTGATGAAACAAGTTACTTGCTGCATCCGTTGTCGCTTATATTAGATCTTTGGAGACATGAATCTCGTCGATTGATTCTCGAGTCAGTGGAAAAATCTCGATTGTTTGGCGTGACGTCAGTCACGCTACATTTTTCAACAATGGCGTACTGTACTCGTAACAATATTATTACAGAATTATTAGATATGAGACATGCTAATGTCATTATCCCGTGTTTTCGTGGTGAAACCAATATTGCATTTCATATCTCACTCAGGTGTTTTTTTTTATTATGCACCATTTGGAACTGGACTAGCCAAACACACCATTATCTCTGAAGAAAGTATAATAAACTCATTCCATGATTTCTATTTTTCAGTACCTCAAATGACTCGAATTGTGATATCAATAATTATTGCGGTGGTTTTTATTGTTTTGCTGATTACCCCTGTGAGATATTATATGTGGAAAATGACAAATTGTAACAGATTTCGAATAACTTCATCGAGTTTCATGAAATGAGGAGAGTGTACGTAGTAATTCGGAGTGGACAATGAACATTGAACTGTTTCGAATATTTTTCTTGTGAATGGATGGGAATTAGCGAGCAATGAAAAGTCAAACGGACAAATCATGGCACAAAATATGTATCTATTTCCCGATATAATTCCTAATAATGGTACCCAAAAAACAGCCATCAATACCACGATACCAAAAGATATCTTGCTCATCTTATTCACCCTTGCTCCCTCTGAATTCTACTGACTTTCCAAGAGCTTATCGGATATAATTGAGATATAGACTTATTATCATTTCTATGTCCTTTTCTGTGGTTCAAAATTCGAGAGCATAAAGTTTCGGGAGCATCAGTCGAAATACAATTATTTGCTCATCCTCAATTATTTGATATCTGGAACTATTTCTAGCAGAAATACTGGTGTAAGTTCAACGATTTATTGTGACAGTTGATATAAATTGAATTGCTCGTTGGAAATAATGTGACCACACTGAAAATGCAGCCAAATATTCTCAGCAATGGTTTCCTGGAAGTGCAATTAAATGAGGGCTGTAAACTAGATGTTCTTTTTTTCTGATAATGTTTTTTTTCTGTGAGGAATATTTATTTATATAATGAGAAGGCATTGTATCATATGTTACGAGTATTCTCAGAATCTACTGGTTGGATTAATTCTATTTCCATTATAAAAATGTGTTCAATTTGTTCAATAAGTATGTCAGTGAAATCAATGAGTATTGGGTCCTTGAAAACTAGCTGATTGGTATATTTTATGACTGATGCTAGCCGAACCTTCGGAGATACATAACAATAACCATGAAACATGAAAGTTCGCGATGATTTATTTTTATTTTGAGTAGTAATATTAGTTTTATTGATTCAATGCAATGAAAATATGTTTTACAGATAATTTTTCATCTGCCTGAAATACCAATGATAACTAAGGTATTTATTTCAGTAAAAAAATTGATAAAAATCATATGTTGCGGAATGAAATAATTGAATCAATTGTCCTATGATCATCTTATTTTATAGCAAATAATTTTTTATTCAAATATATACTTTGGGTATCATTGATATTCCAGAGGGAAAATGATCTGTATACTACATTTCTTGAGTGTAAACTTTTGAAATAATCGGAATAATGAAACGATAAGAGAGGCTAGCTCGCAAGGGGGGTAGGGTAAAGTAGCGGTAAGTGGGTGCGTAGATATACAGGGTATAATCAAACTTCTTGTACAACCATTAAGAGTTCATAGTCCATCAGAAAAATTAAAATATTTTTCCTTTGAAATTTTTACGATAAGTTCTTGGGAAGCCAGAAAAAAATATGTTTTACCCATCAAAACTTTGCTGTTTTTGAAACATTTCTAATAGCGGTTCACTAGATAGAACATTCGGATTTTTGAGATTATCTATTATATTCAGAAGAACATTCTTTTGGGTTAGAACACTGTGAAATATTCTACCTTGGCACGATTCCTCAAGCGCTCAAATGATCTTCTGCTTTTCTGTCCCATTTAGTGATATCTTCAATATACCATTTCTGTTACTTGCCACGAGTACTTGAATCATTGAGGTGGTTTTTTCTGGTCAAAAATTCAAAGATCTCGTTCTCAGAGGTATGATCCAATATAGATAAGAGTTCATAAAGAGACAAATGGAAAGTATAGTGTGGTATTGAAAGGAAAATGTGAAACACACTCTCAGAAACGCATACTAAAATAAGAAAATAGTACGCGTGCTTTATGGGAAGTTGCTAATGATCTGACAAAAAAAACATTGTAATATATTTCTCACTATCGATGGTCATACCGTAGAAGATCCTGATATAATAGTTGAAAAGTTGTTTTTTAATTTTTCCTACTAATTGAGTGAATAAAATTGTTGATAATTTTTTTATAGCACAGAAGTAGGCCACTCAACAGATAGTTTAATTATCCAATAACGATAAACCATAAACAACAAGAATAAACCTAATCGAAGAAATTGTACGATAGTACAATTATATTATGTCCTGCCAATCATATCTATGAATGAGTGATGGAAGGATACAAAAAAGAGAGAGAAAAAACCGACTGTTTTTACATGTGCAGTGTCGTTTTCAGATGTCTTTTGAAAAAGGGTAGGCTGACGGTGAAAATATCAAGATCCCTGTTGGAAGTTCTTACATCATGGAAAGATTTTATACATCTACAGAAAGGTGAATTCAGGAGAAATTTATTGTTACTTCTACCTATGAGGAGGAGTAATCTACTGCGTACATAGTATTGAATACAACTTGAACTAATTAGGTCCATAAAATATCTGGGGTCGACAAGGTTGTTCAATAGTTTGTATACAAAAGACACATCATGGCAAATTAAAATTTTCCAATTTAAAAATATTACTTTACCTTCATGGGAAAAAATGTGACGATCTCTGTTATATCTGTAATTGAGTGTATTGATGAATTTACGTTGTATATTTCCTATTCTAGAGATGTATATGTTGTGAAAAGAATTACATATAATGGTTGGGAACTCTAATCTGGACCTAACGATTGTATTATATAACGTTACAACAGATTCTGACTGATTGAAAGATTTGCTCACCCTTGAAATAAAGCTCAAGTTACCTGTACTATTTTTGTGTGGAAATCGAAGGCTAATAGAGCAGGGTCGATAATTTTTGAAACCAGGAAAAATAATAGTAGGATGAAACCCATTGGAAAACGAAGAGAATATAACAGAAATGAAAGGAAAAATAATTTACGGGCGATCTGAGGTCGGGAAGTGTAAGGGGGTGAGTTTTTGAGGGTAAAAAACGGTTTATCTCTCAAAGTTGTAGGTAATGAAAAGATCTACAACTTTGGTATTCACACTTTTTTCACATAATCTCAAAATGTATGTGAATAATTCAAATAACCAAGTTTTTGGTTTTTTTATTTTTATCTTTTACAAAAAAAATAAAAATTTCACGAAATTTGATGAAAACGTTCCTTTTTATGTCCCAAACACACTGTAATTTTTTTGATTTAAAATATTTATTTTTCCACCTTATTTTAACTTAATATCGAAAAAGCACCCTAATTTTCAATTAGAAATTCTCCCGTCAAAATATCAGGTTTTTTAAAAAAGTCGGTGGGCTTTTTGTTCGTTGAAATCTTTATCTTCTGATGGTGTGAAATGAAATATACATTACTATGGTAAAAGTTCTCAGAAAATGCAAAGAAATAACAGGTAGTAAGACCCAGACCCTCCTAGCCCCTTCCCTCGTTCTCTATGAAATACCTTTTGATGGGTTAAAATTTTCCGTCGGTCACTCAGGTATATAAGTTATCTCGAAATAGCAATAAATAGGCATCTACGCATATAATTTAAAGAAGTTTCTACAACTTTCCCAAAATATTGTAGATGTCTTATTAAATTCGGATTCGAGTTTCTTTCGTTTCTTTGCATTTTCTGCCATAGTACTGTACTTTTTTTTATACCATCAGAAAGTAGGGATTTCAACGAACAAAAAGCTCACCGACTTTTTTGAAAAAGCTGACATTTTGACGGGAGAATTTTCGATTGAAAATTAGGGTGCTTTTTCGATATTAAGTCAAAATAATTAATATTTTTAATCAAAAAAATTACAGTGTGTTTGGGACATGAGAGGGTGAATTTTCACTAAATTTCGTGGAATTTTTTTTTTGTAAAAGATAAAAATAAAAAACCAAAAACTTGGTTATTTGAATTTTTCACATAAATTCTGGGGTTATGTGAAAAAAGTGTGAATACAAAATCTTTTCATTACCTACAACTACAACTTTTCATTACCTACAACTTTGCCATTTAACTTTTTTCCATAGGACTTGTAGTTTTGCCGAAAATCGAGATAAACCGTTTTTTACCCTTAAAAACTCACCCCCTTCCACTTCCCGACCTCAGATCGCCCGTAAATTATTTTTTCTTTCATTTTTGTTATATTTTATTCCTTTTCCGATGGATTGCATCCTACTTTAATTTTTTTTTTCACTTTTTACCATTTTCAAAGGCTTCAGCCCTGGTCTATAATTTGTTATCCAGGGTTACCTCTGAGTCTTTCACGTAGTTTACTTCTGCCTAGAGAGGAGAATTTTGTGACATTTCAAATTTAGTTGAAGTTTATTGAGCTTACAATATCCATGGAATCTGTTCAAGTGGCAGCTGAGTTTTAAATACAGCAACGTGCCTTTTCACCCTGAATTATTATTCAATGATTCTGAGTGGAGATGACTGACGGAGAGTTGAGTAAATTTTACTCACAGCTGGAAAATGGTAAGTAAATAATTTTTATTTTAAATTATTGCCAAGAAGTCGAAAATTTTTGGTGATATAATTTAGTTTTTCTTGGTGTTGCTATTTGAATCTGAGAAAGAAGTGTCATCGAAAAAACTGATTGTATTTGCCAGAATAAGTTGAGCGAGCATTCACATATGAATAAATAGTAATCATCTAAGCACCATTTTTCAAGGAACACTATATCTCGTGGCGACCTTCTTGATTGATACATATTCATACATGTATCAAACTCTGAAATTTCAATTAGTTTCAGAATTTCTTTCATAGATCATCTATGAATCTTGAGTAATTATGAGCTTTATGTATAGAAAAAATATTTGAAAATATATAACAATTCGTTCAAATTTGAATTGAGGTAGGGTTCAGGATTTTGTGACACCTTAAAAATAATTAATTTTTTCATTTACTTCAATAAACCCTGATGCACAAGGTACAAAAAATTTATTTTTTTTCTTTATGATTTTTAAAATTATTTCCTTTATATTCGAAAATGTTTCCTCCACGATTATTGTAAATATTAAGAGTTTGGTGAAATTTGATCATTTCAACGATTCGGCTCCCATTTCCAGGGAAAGTAGATATTTATTGGTTGAAGTGAAAAGGAATAATACATTGTGTATCTAGTAGTAAGAGCAATACATTCTCGGACGACAATATAAATTGTTGGCCGAGGCGTTGAGCCGAGGCCAACAAGCATTGTATTCTGAGAATGTGCTTTCACTACGATGAACACATACTATTTTTTCTGAAATCGCAATCAACATTATCATAAATTGAGGAATTTCTATGAATGCATAACAATTTTCTTTTTATTAGTGCCCCTTTTTACCCATTTAAAGCACGCCTCAGCGTGTTTAAAACGAACTTTAAAAAACGCGCGTTTTTTTAAAGGTAACCATGACAACATCAACAAATCGAGAAACGTGAAGTCTAAATGACAAATTTTTGATAATTGATCTGACAGGAGTACCTTGTCAAATAAAATATTACTCACAATTCGTTCATTTATATGTGCTCCTCCATCCATTTGATGAACTTTTCATATTCTTTTTTATATATATCACTGGATTTTCGCGGTATTAACCGCGATTCTGCCTCACTATTCAAAAAATCGATATTAGAATAATTCATTTTTGAGCTCTGGTGACAACAAATATTGATCTCCCATAACAAATTGCAAATGAATATCTGTTTTTCTCATTTCCATGACAACGAAAGGTATACTGATGTCACATCACGAATTCAACCTTCTTGCATTATTAGTTCTTATTTCTATTTTTTGTAGTAATAATACCAGTATATATGATTTCAAAGTGCACAAATAAAAAAAAATAACGTAAAGTATTCGTGGATAACTGGTCTTAAAAACACTTGCTCTATTTCGAGCACTCCGGCTGCGCCGTCGTGCTCGAAAAATCGCGCGTGTTTTAAAGCCCTTTTTATCCACTTATACTTTAATATACTATTGATAACCATCTTATTGCCTATGAAATCGTTTCCTTGACAATCACTGTTTGTTTATTGTTGTGACAAAATCCAGAGATTCACTACCTATTTCGGTTTAATATCTACTTATCGCTAGAAAATATTTGAAATGGAAGTGATGATGATATCCAGGTGTGCGGGACACTACCAGAGTTAGAAAATGCTGCTGAAAATGTCATTTTAAATTTATTGCCAAATAAATCCAAGGCAAAATATGAATACGCTCACAAACGTTTCATAGATTATTGCCAAGAAAAAAAGACGACCTCCCAATCTGAAAGTGTCATTATTGCATACTTTCCCGATTTATCTACTGAGGTTAAAGACATCTACGTTAAGGTGAAATTACTCCATGCTGAGAGCTACACTCAGTACCTTGCCTTATTATTTGGTGTTACCGGTGCATGTCGCCGTCATGAACTATATCAATTAAATTTGAATGAAATAGAAGATTTTGGATCTAAGCTTTTGATTGAAATACCTGACAATAAAATGAACGAAACTTATATGCCATTGTATAGAAAATATGTGCATGTCGCCAAGAAAATTTTGAAAGTTGCCGCTGGTGAAATATTCAGAGGGGTAAAACTGCTAATACTATTAGTATTATTGCCGAAGAAGAAAACAGCAATAACGTCGCTGACTATTCAGGTTTCATAACAGATGAATTTAGTGGGGGGACTGTGGCAAAAAGAATGACTTCTCAGGTAGAGTTCAGCCCAGGCTTAATAATTGTACAAACTGCAACATAACTACAAATATACAAAAATAAATATGATAAACGTTCCAACGCCTGAAAAATTTTCCCGGACCGTTTTCAGTCTGGGAAAGTTCGATACTCAACGGCAACGGACTGAAATACTAGATTGTCAAATTGGGGGGTCTGAAGTTGCTCCGAAAAAGTAGGCATTCTTGAGAGATTTCAGAAAAAAGTTATTTTCAACCTAGCTCTCAATCTGTCCACTCTTAGGTAGGAAGGTGATTGCCACAAAATTCCTACTACTCTGTCACAGAAGAATCACAAAATCCCAAGCCATACCTAAATTTAAATCAGAACGAATTGCTTTATATTTCCAAATATGTTTTCCATACATAGAGCTTTATTGAGAAAAGAAAAAAGAGAAAATTTGTAATGGCAAAGTTCGATACGCGTATGAATAACGAGAATGCCAAAGAAATCAGTTTGAATACCACCGGAATATCAAGAGATACCAGGTTCTTTCGATTGGCAAATAATACTATCTTTCATCACAGGAATAATTGTTCCTGGCAATCCATCGTGATAAATTATAGATATTCTTTCGAATTTGATACTACAGTACCCCTCACATCATTCCTCATGCAATTGCATTCATTTTAATGAAACCAAAATAAAATATCTCCAGTCGATAGCTTCAATTGAGTCCTCCAGAGATGGTGTTATTCGGTATGTATCCAAATTAGTAGTCACAAACTCATTTGAATTTGTCAGTGAATATCACACTTTCATTTCTTCGGAATATCAGTAGATAAATATAACTTGGGGTCGAAAAAACAATATGGCTTCATAGAGGGCAGATCATACAAGATGCAGTGAGGCACTCAATTTCAAGAGTATAAAATCTTGATATGGACAGTAGAACAAAGTGATATTTGTTTTTTTCGTCGATATTGCCAAATCATTTGAGACGGTAAGTCATCCTGATATCCAAGATGTGTCATTTCCGGTGTGAGAAAGCAATGTGTATCAATGAAGAATGTCGCCACGCGTTATGGTGTTCCTCAAGAATTAGTCTTTGGATTATTGCTATTTATTCAAATGTAAATGCTCGCTCAACCCATTCTGGCAAATACAATTGATTTTTTCGATGACCCTGCTCGTTTTCCTGGTATTCAAATTGCAACACCGAAAAATTCACTATATTATAATCACCACAATTTTTTATTTCTTGGCAATGATTTAAAATAAAAATAGTTCACTTACCATTTTCCAGTAGAGTAGAATCTACTCAACTATTCGTCAATCAACTCCACTGATAATTATCGAAAAATAATTTCCAGTGAAATAGCACGTTACTACTTGAAGATGCTATCATTATTATTATTTTCATTAACAGAACGATGAGATCAATGAAAATAATCCTACTATGTCCAAAATTAGTCTCCGTCAAACATCGATCTTGTAAGAAGTGCTGACGTGTGCTTTTGCGGGACGTTTCTCCTTCCAATTTAAAACCGTCATCAGGCAGAAGAGGAGCATGAGATATATTTTTATGAGGTAATTTCTTTGGCGACTCCCGGTCAACTGCGAGAGAATAGAGAGTTAACGTTGGTTTCAATATGGTGTGTCCTTCATATCATGGATCATACCAGCTGCAGATCTTTGAACTTTCTCAATTGAAATGATATCCTTCTGTGCGGTTGAAAGTTTCAGGTTGGGACGACATATTTTAACAAAGGGCGAACATGTGAGATGTAGATGCGTGGAAACGTGCGGATAATTTTCTTGGTGATTGATGCAATGTGCTCGCACCAATCCAACATACAATTGATTCCAATACCGAGGTCAACTTACTCATTAGCTAATATCTCTGTAGCCAATAATGGTACGGTATGGTTGAGATTGCGGATTCCGACAATTATGATAGACAGACTCCGAGATGAGTATAGGAATTGATTTTATAACGATTGCAAAATAATCAAATGAATGTGCAGAACATGATGGTACAATACAACACACATCATAACCTACTTAGAAACATTCATGTATTCGTTTGAAGGATTTGATGAAATGCTCATATTGTGTGGAAGTTCCCCAGAACTGGTGTGAAAAATTCAACCAGATTGGCAGTTATAAACCTTTATCCGAATTTGGCAATGAGCAGGATCTGTCTAATTACTTGCCAACTCAATTACTTTAAAATATGAGCTAAATAATTGGAAAAGTTCTAGGAAGCCTAATTGTTAGGATGATGAGGTAATACAACTTGGTGCTGAGAAAACAACATGGCTTCACGGAATGCATAGTTTACTGTGGAACAACGGGCTACTAGCATTATTGTCGATTCTAGTTGGAATAATGTTTTCAGATATAAGTTGTATTGAAAAAATTAAAGTATCTATCAACAGAAAATGTATCGAGTGGTGAAGAACTACATGATATGGTGTTCATCAAAATATTTAGGTACTTTGAATCGTAGTTATTTATTTTATATGTGAATGTTCGCTTCAACATATTTCAGCAGACATGTAAAGTTTTTTCGATGACACTGTCCTTCACTGTCTTTCTTGAGATTTTAATTGCAACTATCTGGAACAAAACCATTTATATATTGTAACTAAACTGAGTATGTTTCAATTGAAAATATTCGAAAGAATTAATGTCCGTTCATTAAACTTCGAAAACTCAACACAATAATGCTCTTTGACAATAAAATTCTCAGTCATAGTTCACTACTGAAATGTACTACGTATCGCACTGCACTGAAACAATATTTATCTTGATCATGTTGATATAAAATACCATTCCTTGAATGAATCACTGAGCGTACGCCCCACCTTATAAGTCCACGCTCTTGGCATCCAGAATTTCCGAGCAGTTCGCGAAAACACCTAGACGATTTCATGTTTGCCATCGGACATATCCGACCGTTACACCGTCTTGCTTATGATAAACATGTATGGGCGTACAATACTTATTTTCGTAAAATTCTCGATTCCACTTGCAGTGATTACGGAAAGATCTGTTTACTCGCCTTTTATCACAATAAGTTCTAGTCAAACTTATTCAAATATTTGCCAATCAACTTCAATTCCAACAACAGAAATTTCGAAAAGGGAAACATTCTCAATTGAATATTGGATAGAAAGATTTTTCTGTGAATTGAAGAATCCACGATAAAAATGGAGTAATTTTTTGTGAATTTCTAATAGAAGTAGTTCAATGTCCAGCATGGCTTTAGCCGGGAAAGTATTTGTTTTCTGTTAGACTTTCACAAAAAATAACTTCATGTTTATCTTGGATTCTTCAATTCACAGAAAAATATTTTTATTCAATATTCAATTGAGAATGTTGCCCTTTCCAACATGAATACCCCACAAGAGGTTATCTTGAACGATGGGAGATAGTCACTAAAGTTTATCTTTCAGTCGCAGATGATTCCACATCTGATTTTATGAACATCCTGTTATATATTTTCGAATAAATCAACAGAAATCTCGAACTTTAATCAGTTGAATATTCAAGATTTATTATTGAGAGCCTGCACGCACTTTTGTCACCGTGACTGTTTGGTCACTGTCACCCACAGAACGCATAGAACTAGAAGGCTAAAATAAGTGGAAGGAATTGATATGATTCATAACCACATGTATAGATGGGACACACGTATTCATGCGCATATCATCGACAACATTGCCAGTTCATGTACTTGTACGAGAATTTAATAGAATGGCATTATGATGTAAAGTATTACATTATATTCCCAATAAAAGATCCGAAACTACTCGACTATCGATTACTCAGGATCCTTAAGTTTTTTCGTCATATGTATTCAGAAGATAATATACAAGTTAAGTGGAGCACTTAACAACTGATGGGATCGTAATAAGAATTATAATTTCCTACGAACTCATTTGGCAACGTTGTTTACATCATGACCTGTTATTTAGTCTGACGACATTTTTATTCAGAGCCGGTCTTGCGTCTGTTGTTGATTTGTGTTCTTGATAGGATATTTGATCTAGTGAATTCTAGAAATCCATTGGGCAAATTCTACAAGGTTCCCATAAAGGAAGACAACAAATATTTCTGAAATCCTTTTTTTGAAAATTCCCTAGATACTTGAAAAGCCTCAAACATACTGATGGTGAACCACTGCATTTTTCAAAAAACAGGAAGGACTCCAATTTCGGATTTCCCCATCACAATAAATTCAATTATTGGAATGTGTGAAGAGTACATTGACAAACATTAACATGTTGAAATACATGTTAACTAAACATTCCAAGTACCAATGTATTTTACAATAATACTTAATGATTCACTTCTCACGAAAAAAAAAGGTTGGAATATTAACCCAACAGCATTTCAGTTTCATTACAGTGAGGCTGACGTTGCAACACGATATTGAAAATATTTATGGAAATTGTTTTACTTAGGACAATACTTCCATTTTAACAACTTCCCAGAAAAAAATCCAACCTGAAATAACTCTGCATGAAATACCTTTAATTAAAAAATATAATTTAGATATTTATGATAGGATTATTCACAATGAAGAATTTCAAGGAAGATTGACTTCCTTCCTAGATTATCCAACTTGACAGAAAATGTTGATACATTGCAGGTTTTGTAGTGAAGAGCATCAACAAGTAATAAAGTGAAAGGTGTGTCTTTCCGTACTGGAAGAAGAAAGAAAAGCAAGTGTAGATCTTGATTAATTTAAATTATTACATAGAAAATACAGAACTGCCTCTTTTTCTGCATTAATCAAGACTTCTGCAGATGTTGTGAGGTGTTGTATGTTTATAGAGTAAAAAATCAAGCAAATAATGGCGGAAGAAAAAAAATATAGTTGTTTTTGTAGAACTATTTCGAGAACTCTTTTCGAAGATAAAAACATTGTTTTCCTAATTAGATAAGCATGTTTTTGATATAGCTATCTACGAAATGTACCACAAAATGAAATTAATAAAATTTATTATACAAATTTACGGTAAAATACGTTACCATAGTGTTGCTTGGTTGCAAGCAGAAAATGTAAGAAAAGAACTGAATAGGAAGAAGCTATCAAAAATTATACTTTTTTTCACATTAATAATATCATGCCAATAAATTATGTTAAATCTTTTTTTCATTTATAGCGTGTACCAGAAAGTACCAGTACCTTGAACATTGATGGAAAAAACTTCATTAGTATACCTCTGATATTATAAATCTGAGTTGTCCATTGGATAACTATGAACTATTCCCAATGGTTGTTTATAAGTGCGCGCCCGTAGGAAATGAATTTAGGAGTCTTGTCTAACAGACAGCTAAGGGCCGAGTCTCAATAGATTGCAGCATGGAAACAGCTCTACCAGGTGCAACACCTTGCCAGGTACGCGACTCGTCTACAGACAACTCCGTTTTCCAATATCGAAAGCTATAACAATAGAGGATACGACCTTGAAGGCATTCAGGCATAATCCCACGGATATCAGTTTCGCACTATACCGCCCGCTCGAGCAAAGTTTCTAGATGACTTTTTTAAAAAACCGAATTTTTTTCACTAACGAAAAACATTTCTTTTCGATAGCCCATTACAGGTTTCTCGATAGGCACCAACTTTTATCAAGGATAAATTTCATACTTCTTGGGGCGACCGACACGCTATATTCATAGCATTCACATTTAAATTTCTCAATATTTTTACTTTGTGCCAAACTATTTTTAGGCACTAAATTCTTGAAAATTGTTTGTTACCTTAACTTCAAAGCTGCAAGGGAGAAGTGAATTGTGATTGTTATTCAATCTCCATCATACCCTCCCATTATCTTGAAATGATAATCAAAGAATAAAACCAAATTATCTTTGAAATGAAATATTTTATTATGTTAAATACTGCATACAATTTAGTTTATGCCAAATGAATAATTCAGATGATGGAGAATTAACCTCACAATAGCCACTAAAAATTATTCTTTTAAATACCTAAGCCTTTCTTTCCGAAACCTTACGGATATTGGGTTCAGAAATTCCTCATAATTTCAGTTGCACTCCACTATTCAATTCGATCTTAAGTTCACCCATCTTCAGAAAGTTCAGTATGTTTCAGTTAATAGAGGTTATAAATTTCACTGAAACCCCCCCTGCCATGGCAGTGGTTTTACTGCGCATGCCCATGTGTGTACCATGCGATACAGTAGGGCTCGTTCGAGCAAAACGGTATTGGCCTTCTAGTTCTATGAGTTCTATGCTGTCACCATGGCTGGGGACAATAACGGTAGTGCGCGCATTCGAATATGTAATAGCTGGGTAATTTAGTGTCCACGGGGTCTGTCGATACGCTAGTGACGCGATTGTCATCGCGTCCGTAGGTTTGAATCGCCGAACGCGCATTGGTTACAAAATGTCACTTACTCCTTCACTTCCAAAAAGAGGACGGGGGACCATTTGAGGGTCTGAATGCACAAAAACTCGCCTAGTTCATCCCCTCCCGATCTCAACAATGCCCTACTTCTCCAATAGTCATCAGGAATGGAAATCATGAGAGAGAATGCGATAGAAAAATGCGCTTTATCGTAAAAACATTTCACCTGAAAATGATGTACCAACTACACCTTGGTTCACTCGCCCTTGTATAATAGCTCGGGATGAAATCGCATAATGCTATATGAAAAACTTAGAAGCTATTATTATTGACATTGAAATGAAGTTGGAAGTCGTGAACGATTACTTGATTACTCTTGTTTTGACCGTCCATCGTACTGATGAATTTGAGAGTTTTTCACGACATTTCTAGTCTGGAATCGTCTTCAGGTGAATACTGTATCCATCTGAAGAGAAAAGCAATCGAAACATGGTGAGAAATTTTCAAATCGATGGACGTCCGAAACGACAGTAATCAACTAATCCTATTATGTCTTCATTTAGGGGATTCCATCTGTCGGAGTCTCAATATGGTGGGAACCGCTGACGTGTATTAATGTGGGACGTTTCCCGTTTCAATTTGAAACCGTAACCACTGAGGCAGAAGAGGTTTGTGATGTTCACGCTGGAGATGTGGTGGAGCACCCGAGATATTTTTATGTGGTCACCTTTTTGGCGTCTCTCGGTTAACTGCGGGAGAATGAACAGTTTGATTCGGTCTCTATATGGTGTATTCCTCATGTTATCGATCATCCCAGTTGCGGATTTCCAAACTATATCCTTCCACAGAGGCGTATTCAATCCCGTGGGGAATATGACCCAAGGCGGCAGGCTAAGAGAAAAAATTACTTTCATAAAACCAATATTTTTTTTAAGAAGAATAATTTTTCTTCCGTTAATCAACTGACTCTATATTTGAATCGAAAGAATACTTTATTGACAGAAGATCAAGTAGATACTGACATTACTAACAATTCTGACACTGTTGCTGATAGTGTGACTTCCCCGGAAGTTTACATCATTTCAAATTGTGAATTTCAATTAGTTCATCCAGTGGTATGAGTTCAGAGAAAACGCCAAACTAAAACCACTGTCTCGCAATATTACGTCTTTGTAATTGTGAACTTGAGTTAGTTTGCACAGGATAAGCATTATTACATAAAAACATTGTTTTTACCGCAATATATATGAACAAGTCATAGTTGTCCATTAAAATACTTGCTGACCAAAGGTTTTGAGTAACAAGATAAACCAGTCCTGATACCGGGATTTTTCAGAATATTATTCATCCTCCGATTCTTGAAGGTGATTTTGTAAATATCCTTTTTTTTTTGTTGCTCCACTAAGCGAATTATATTTTTATTTTTATGGAAATGATTTTGATGCCTCGTACTCTGTATCCAAGCCCAGTGGTTAGAACGAAGAAAAATCAAATAGTTGGTTGAGTGCAAGGAAATCGCCGAACGGAAACAACTGTCGAGCAATATAAAATGATTAGGAAAATTGCATTATTATCAGATGGGCCTAGAACATGGAGCGGCGTCAAAGTATTAAAGTTGGAGTCAGTTTGAACGTGAAGCTCAGGGGATAACCGAGTGGAACGTAAAAAGTATATATTTGAGAGTAAGAAGGGTTTAATTCGGAAGAAAAAAGTTAATTGGCACAACCTAGATAAATCACTTCCTGAATCCTCACCGTACCGTGATTATAGCAAATCTTGTTTCAAAATATTCGAGAAATATTGATAACCTTCGACCCAAAATCACAAGGCTATATTGCTATACTCAAAACTGGAGTTATAGTATCAATTTTGGTATTATCAGAATATTATTGTGATAATACCGATTTACGCGCAGTATAAATATTTATAGTGGTGTTATACATAGACCAAGAACCTTGTTCTGTAAACAAAAATCCATCTTCAAAATATTGTAAGACATTGCCATAACCAAGTTTGAATATACCAGTTAATATAATATTTTTTAGACTCTGCATTTACCGTGGAAAGCACATTTCCGTTTGGGGCATATAAATGCTAGACTCAGAATAGTCACGAAACGAAGTTTCGAAGGTAGCGGAAATACAGCTATGTCTTTTGTGGACGAAAAATCCAACTGGTGTCTGGTATCAAATATTTTAATTGAAGCCTACAGTCTTTTGAAGAGTACAAAAAGTATCAAAATACCAGACCCTTGAACATATCCTATCTCAATCTGTTGCTACCCTAGTGCGTGGACTGAACCACCATGAAATCTGGCGCTCGAAATTCAAAGTTGAGATAGTAACATATTTTCTTCATAGTACTTTGGCGTCATAAGTAACGTACTTTTCTAGGGACCATTTAAGTCGTAGAATTTCCGTCCCTAGAAAAACGCATTACAAGATCAGGCAGAACCCGTTGAACAATTTCTTTGCTTTCTGCCTAACAGTGATCACAAAGCGGGACACATGTTGCTAGCCATTATGGACTCCTTCAAAAGATTGTATGTCAACATTGACGATGGCAGAGGTCAATCAAATAACAATTCTAGCAATATGCCTGGGAGTATAATGGCTTGCAATCTTCAATCAAAGAAAAATGTCAGTATGCAACTGAATTTTGCCCAGAAGTTTTTCAAATTGCTCCAAAATCTATTCTTATTTTTTACAGCATCAATAGAACGTACGAAATTGGTGTATTAATTTTTGACCGAGCCTGGAAATGTAACTGAACTGATTGGCAGCCTTAATAAAGAGTGAAACCAAATAATAGTGTCTCTTGACACTATAAGAAGTGACTCTGCCCACTACCAAAACCTGGCAATTGGCTCAACTGAATTTCCTGGAAATATTATCGTGAATTATGGGGATCTCTACTAATATAGTTTTCAAAATTCTACAAGGTGTCGACGCAGACGTAGAGCTAGTTCTCAGGCTCTCCGAGTCACTCATAACTTTCGCACAGAATAAACGGAAGTCTATTGATGTTTATGAAGGGGCTGGTAGAAAATAATACAGAGGCGATCCCAAGAGAATCATTGGGAGAAATCAACGAGACGATAAGTGTCACAACGGAAAAGAGTTGTTTCGAAGACATGACCATTTCAGTAATACCTTCATCCTCAAATGCGACCTATTGTTGGATAAGTTTCGCAAATCGACATATGACGCAGTTACTGTCAATTATTAATTCCAATACAAATTGGATGAAGTGTCCAAAGCGGAAGTTAGAGTTTACGTCATAAAATTTCAAAAATTTTCCCCAGACATCTTGCAGGTGATCTATAAGAAAAATATGTTTCTTTGAAACAATTAGGACGTCACATGGGAACAAAATAACCCATTTATTAAGCAAAAAAATTGGAGGAAGCAGTTCCATAAACGAACACTGACTGTCAAATTGCGGTGCAGAACGTTCGTTTTTCATACAAGAGATCAAAAAAATATCTGAATTTGCGAATGAGCGAAGAACGTTTGAACAGTCCAACTTCACAAAATTCGTTAATTATAGGCTTGTTTCGGTTCGAAGTAGGGACGGTCCTAGAACCGTTCGAAGAAGTAACAGAGTCGTTTATTGGAAGAAGTCCCGGGTTTGTCCTACTCTTCAGAACCGATTCGGAATCGTCCTGGCTTCGAACCAAAACAAAATCTATGACAGGGGTATTGACTTATTTGTCAAAAAATTTGTGAATCGCAATTTTTTTTGATATTTAACAAATGGTTTTTTATTTAATGTTTTTTTTATTATTCAAAGATTCTTGTTTGTTCTGTAAATTTATAGGGCGGCGAACAGACCTCATTCTTCTATAGATAAGGGTTTCAGATTGAGACGGATATGTTTCAACAAAGCGCAAACATGTTACACGTAGATGCGCACGGAAAGGGATGGGACTCAATATACAATTGATTTCAATACCAAGATCAATTTGCTCATTAGCTAATATTACTGTGGCCACGACAGTAGAGTACTGTGCAGTTGGAACTGTGGATTCCAAAAATGATGATAGATAAATTAGTATAGCATTCAGTTTTATAACTATTCCAAGATTATTAAATTTTGGAAATTATTTCTCACAATATCACGCAAACATTTTAAAAACTAAATTATTTCCTCGAAATGATGAAGAAAATTTTATGAGAACATAAAAATCAGAATTTCGGGTTGTATACCGGGTGTCCACGGAAGGTGGCTCGCCCCCATAACTTTTTTGTTTTCGGAGATATTGGAATGGAATTTGAAGGAACTGTTCAATGCATAAAACTGCATTTTTTTACAGGTAACTCAACTTCATGCAAATTCCGGATTCACCGGAAGTGACATAAACTTTCGATTTTTAAATGGGACACCTGGTATATTTTCAGTTTCTTCATCTCAATATGACATTTAGAATACAACCATGTAGCATTTGTTACTGTTTGTATAGTTTTCCTAATATTAATTGCAGAAGCATAAGAAAGTCTTGCGGCGAAATCTTGTGAGCAGCAGTGGCGAAGATAACTAATTTCATTTAGATATTTTAAGATTTTAAAAATACTTCATAAATAATGAAAAATGAAAAAAAAATTAAAGACAAGATTTTTACAAATACATTAAGAAAGAAAAATAATAATAAATAAATAAATTATAAAACTAGAATATCCTAAAACGTATTTCGATCGGCACACACCAAGACCACAGACGCTACTGGTTTTTAATCTTTCAGAGCTATTGGAACACAAATTTAACGCGTGATTTATGACTTCCCATCGTATAGACATACCTACAAGCATTGATGTCCGACGTTGACCAGCGGGCTGTTTGTGCTGACGTAGACTGTATACAAGTAATACAGATTATTTTTCGTTCCGTTTCTTCGTATATACGCTCGTGTTAGCGAAGTGAGTTTTTATTTGCTCCCTATAGAAACAGCTTCTGCAATTGATATTGGATGGACTATAACCGGTTTTTTTCTAAATAAATGTTTATTCTATGGATACGATCAAATAACTAATTTCAGTCCTAAAATGTTTGTAAAAATACAATTTTACTGTTTCGATCAAAATATTTCAGCTATGTGACGTTTGATTTCAAAAAATGTATTAATTAATTTTTTCAAATGGCAACATGGAACATAGTAGGGCTGAAAAAAAAGAGCATTTTATTACGATTAATTTGATACCGCACTCTATTAGGTTGTAAAAAAACTTTCGATAAAAAACTGAAAATATAACGTTCGAACTTTCGCTATATGAAAAATCTTATTGAGATTAAAATAAGAATTGAAATCATTGAGTAGCCTTTGACCAACATAACTGAGTAGCCTTTGACCAACATAACACTAAATTGTTGCGGTAAAAATTGAGGTGTCGACATATTATTTTACATCTCTTCTACAATGTCGATTGGGTAGTTATTGTGTACTTCCTTATTTGAAAATCATGGAAAATAACAATATTTATACAAGATCTGGAAAAGTTGATATGTTATCAATTTTTGGAGAGTGTAGGCAGAATTCAAGCTATGCTGCACGTCTCTACGCACAGAGATATTCTGATGGGCGTCACCCGACCCGGCACTATTTTCCAAAACTGGTTAAAAAAATGCGAGATGAGCCTGATAATGATGGAAACGATTCGTTTGTTGTGAGTGAAGGAAAAAAAATAGATGTTCTGGCATACGTTCAAGTAAATATTAATACGTCACCCAGGAAGATCGCAAGAGAATGTGACATTTCGAAGTCTTCTGCAGCTAACATTTTGAAAAAACCTAAATATCATTCATTCAAATATCAACTACACCAGCACCTGTACCAAAACGATAATGCAAGGAGACTTGAGTATTGCAATTGGTTCTTTGGAAAATATTTGGAGGATGACACATTTTCATATAAAATTCTGTATACTGACGAAAGCCGTTCCACTAATTTGGGACATTTCAACAGAAATAATAAGCGATATTGGTCCGATGCAAATTTACACTTGATGGAGGAAGGAAATTTCCAAGAACGGTTGGGTTTCAATTGTTGGGTTGGGATTTTAGGGGACATAATTTTAGGCTCTTTAATTTTTCACGGTGTCCTGACAGGGGCTAGATATCTAAGTTTCCTGACGCAGGAAATTGAGCATTTCTTGGACGAAGTTCCTTTAATAAATCGAGTTGGATTACTTTATGAAAAAGATGGTGCTCCATCATACAACCTGAAGGCAGTTACGGAATATCTGCATGAAACATACAACGAAAACTGGATTGGGAATATGGGTCCAGTTAGGTGGCCGGCGAGGTAAAATAGGGTTGTTTTCAATTTAAACCTTCATTTATTCCTTTTTAAAAAACTTTTCAGGTCACCCGACTTTATGCCTCTAGATTTTTTTTCATGGGGATCTATTAAAAATGAGGTTTTTGATGTACCTTCTGCCACACGACAAGAAATAGAGGACAAAGTAAGTGCAGTTATTCATAGAATTACACCAAGACAGTTGAGAAACGTTGTAAGAGCAACAATAAGAGAAGTTCGCCATCAATGTCATCAAACTTATGGGGAGAATAAGATGTAGTTCGGATAGGGAAATATCATTGGGAGTTTACTAGGCACTCGTCTAAAGTAGAATTGATGATGTAAGTATTGTTCACGGATCTAAATGCCACATCATGACAGGAGCTTCCAGAACGAGTCCCATACAAGCATTTCCGTGGATCCTCTATCATGCCCCTAAAAACCTTGCGGAAAAATGCACACCTGTTGAGGTGCAGAAATGATGTCCCAATCAGAGCTCCTTTAATTGTAGCAAATACATCTATCGTCAGCGATCTAAAATATTTGAACCAGTGTTCATTGGATTTTTTAACTAATAGAGAAATTCGCAATCATCAATATTACGCCGTTGTCTCAAAATGTTGCCCTATGTATAGAGACTCCCTCCCGTATAGACATACCTCAATGAGTGGAAAAAAAGGCATACTCCCACACCAAACTATCGAACCGTTTTTCTGGACAAAACTAGTATTCAATGAGAACCATTTGTTGATATATACAAATGGATTCAATACTAATGGAGTGACGACAGGGGCAGCTGTAGTGTTGATAAACCAATCCTACTCGTAGACAATGAGCCTCAGTTCCAGTATTCTCCATGCAAAAATGTATGCAACTACTATATTGCCTCCTGCTACCACAAACTCAATCATTGCCTGCTACGTATTCTGTGAGTTCGATCTCAACACATATTCTAGGAGATGGAATGGCAGATGGAACCGCAAGGACTGCAATGAATAGAGAAATGTATGAAGGAATACCAGTCTTACTCGAAGATCAAAAGTTATATCAAGGGAAAGTGTTACGAAGAGTGCCAAAATATTTTGAAAAATATGGATAGCCCCCCGATAATTCTGGAACCATCTATAAAAAAAATCCTACCCACATGAACCATCAAAAGTAAATAGGTGGTGAAGTTAGAATTGGTCACACAAATCTGACCCACCGGTATGTACCTCCTAGCTGAGTGAAGAAGACCAAGATGCGATGTGTGATACAGAGTAGCTTGACGGTCGGGCACATCTTGGTTTGCCAAAACACCCAGATAACAATGATATGCCTTGAATGAAAATATTTTCCACGTAGTGAGGAACATTCTAACAGACATTAATCAACATGATATTGGAAGTGATATGCACGAGACTGGAAACGGAATTCTGTGAAAAATAATGAGAAACAATACGTTCTTTCTTCGTATAGCAGCACCCAACATATCGCGGCATTACTCGTGATGATCAATTCATGAGACTGACACTACCATTATCTGTACAAACAATCAATACCCCCTGATATTCGGGATTTCAAGATCCAAATTAAATTTGAAATATCCTTTTACATATCACCCGTACAAAAAGAACAGAAAAAGCTGTCATGTTTCCCTTCCCTCTTAACTCTTAATCGTTTTCTCGAAATCCCATACTCTTTTCTCTGTAGATTATTTTTTCTATTTTGATTCCTTCCAAGATGATTATTTTTATATCGTTTCGTGAGAGTCTGGTCGCAATCATGAGTTTACCGCCGTCCAGGATATAAGGGCCACAGGCCAACGTCAAATATTTGTGCTCCAGGCTACCAACGTGATATTTCAGCCTCAGGCCACCCACATCTGTAACTGAATACTCCAGTGTAATAACACATCAATTCTCAGGTCTAAATTGAATATTTCAACCCCAGGCAATCACCAGAATAATCAAATCCTTGGCCACCCACAAATCCTCCCAATTCCGTATGTGAATACCTCTTTAAATTCCCACGAGCGATCTCTCCGTGGTTATGGAAAAAGCTCCATATTGAGGAAGAAACATAAAAAAATAGTCGAAGATATAGAGTTGGTAGCACACGAGAAGAAAGAATTGAACGATGCTATACAGGGTGTTATGTAATAAGTGTCTGATATTTTACATGACGATTCCTCAGTTATTTATAAGGTGAAAAGTTCATATAAGCATTGGTCCGCATGGCCTTCATTTCTGATATACAAGGTGTTGGAAATTTCTTTTTATTTTGGTTGTTCGTAAATAATTTTCAAAATAATGTCGATATTTGGACGGAAATTGGTATTTGGGGACTTTCTAATAAGAGAAATTCAAATTTGATCTTACTTCGGCCCTTAATTGTGGGAGTCTCCGTCTCTTTTGTCAACTTTGTCGTGTATGTATGTATCACATTTTCTGAAAGAGAAATTGATTCCTCTCCCATTTTTCCGTGAAAGAGGTATGCTGTTCAAAAGTCGCTACAAGCAGCCGTTTTCGAGATATTTTGATTTGAATTAATAGATGCACCCAATCTTCTTTCCATTGATTCGCGAACTTTTTGAAAATAAAAGTATCAAGTAGGTAAGTTTATTCCAATGTTTTTTTTGTGCTGTCATATCAAAAATGATAACTTGACGCGTAATTAAATAGTTTTATTTATTATTATTGTGATTATTTGTTAAGAATGGCAAACTTCACCAATGCATAGTATACTGACATATATTTTACATACGCACTTGCTAACGGAAATGCATATGAGGCTAGACGTTTCTATCAGGAGCGTTATCCGAACCGCACAACTCCTACCCCAACCCCAGAAACCAAAGAAACAGTTCCTAATCTGGGAGGAGAACAGCCGGAAACAAGTTCCAGGAAAATAGCGCTGACGTTAATTAACCATTTCTCATATTCTAGTATGGAAAATGTTATCTGATGATTTGTTATATTCCTACCATATTCAAAGAGTTCAGGCACTACTCCCTCGTGACTCTCCATCACGTATCAACTTCTGTCGTTGGTTTGTTCAATGCCTTATTCAAAATCCTTCATTTCAAAATCGAATCCTGTTAACCGACGAAGCGAATTTCTCACACAACGCTAGACGCAATTTTAACAACAATCATTTGTGGTCAGAGGAAAACCCCCATACAGGAATAACATTTCCAAAAACAGTTCTCTCTTAACGTTTGGGCAGGAATCCTTGGAGATTATTCATAGGTCCATTCTTCATTCCGGGAAGGTTGAACGGAGAGAAATATCGTCATTTTCTTGAAGGAGATTTGCCTATTTTACTGGGAAATGTGCCGCTCAGACTACGAAATGAAATGTGGTTTATGCATGACGCTGCCCCGGCACATTTTAGCATCCAAGCGCGTGAAGTTTCAGATCAAACTTTCAGAACAGTTGGATAGGTCGGGAGGGGCCTCAACCATGGCCCCCTAGGTCACCAGACCTTAACAGTTTGGATTTTTTTCTGTGGGGACATCTAAAATCCTCAATTTACCAGACATCTATCCAAAATGGAGGAGAATTAAGTAATTGAATAATTAACTCTTGTAGAATGATTCAAAATACTCCAGGATTTTTCCAAAGAGTGCGCAAATCAGTGAGAAGAAGATTGAATGCGTGCATACAGGCAGAAGGTGAACATTTTGAACATTTATTGTGATTTTGATTTAGATTTATATCTAGTGTTCCGTTGCTTATTGTTGTTTAAAAATCATCGTTTGAAATGTTGAATATTTCAATGCATTTGTATAAAAGCTTGTCTTTAGAAATGTTTTTCTTTCAATTTTAATATTCCAATTTTTTGTTCTGGTTTTAGTAACAACAAATAAAAGCTTGTTTTTAAATTTTTTTTTGTTCATTTATCTTCTATTTCTAAGTATTTATGATGCTAAATAACTAGATTAGTAATTTTTATCTGATTTATTTTTTGATTTTGACAAAAAAATCATAATTTCCGACCCCGAAAACCCCCAGATTCCAATTTTGAATAGAATCGGACCATAATCACAAAACTCGTCCGCCATTTGAGAGCCGCCATCATGAATTTTCAAATGTTTACAAAAAAATCATAATTTCCGACCCCGAAAATCTCTAGATACCAATTTTGAATAGAATCGGACCATAATCACAAAAATTGTTCGCCATATTGGAGCTGCCATTTTTTTTCTATTCAAAAATTTCGTAATGCATTGTCACCGCAATAATGTACTGCCAAATTTGAAATCAATCAGACGATTATAAGTGGGTCAAATTTATTTTGCAAGATTTGATTACAGACAGACAGACACACAGACGGCAGACCGACAGACACCGGGGCAGGTGAAACTAAATAAAAGCTGGTTATAACAAGAATAATGTCATTGACCAAAAAATTAACTTTTTTTAGGAAAGAGTGGTCGCTCTATGCTTACTTTTCATAAGACTCTATTAATCCAAGGAATAGAGGCCTAACAGAAATTTGAAAACAGCTGAAATTCTATATTTAGGAATTTGAAAGTATGAAGTATCCATTAGACAATTCTTCATCATGCAACGGCGCTAAAAAAAAAAAAAAAAAACTTCGAATTTTCATATTTTGAGCTACAACTCCTGATGTATTGGAGACATGAAAAAATGTCTCGCATTAAAGTTGTAGCTCATTATTTTTTCCACAAAAATAATTCTTTAAATTTCGGATTTTTTATTATTGTCAGGTCCGTGGCATGGTAAAGTATTGCCTTATGAATACTTAATACACTGAACTACCTGATACAGAATTTCAGCTGTTTTGTAATTTTTTTTAGATTTTGGTGATTTTTTTTTTCTATTTATTGGATTATACCGTTACGAATAGCTAGCGATAAAAATTTAGTAATACGAAGTACCCCCTCCCGCCTTTTTAACATTAAAGTGGTTTTGGGCAATGACTTTACTAGTTCATATTGCTACAAAAGCGTGTTTTTTAATTTTTATAAACTGATCGAAGTTGCTTCGCAATCCAAGAAAAACTCCATGCCAAGCATTTCTCATAGCATTTCAATCCTAAAAAATGTCGAAGGTTTCATTTCATAATGCAGTTCTCTTTTGTTTGTGTGATGATATAAGACATTCATCATCCATGTCACTGTTCACGAAACTGTTGATGAATATATTGATAAACTGTCAAGAATGCAGTTCAAATCACAATGAGCAAATGACTTGAACGGTAGAAAAACAGTGTGTAAACGTGCATTTCGAACGTAGGCCACTAGTGCAATGCGGCGATAACATTTCCATCGGCTCCAATGGCAGTCAACAGCTGCACAGCTACCACCGTCAAATTGAACGATCATTTTTCTGTTCGCCTAATGTGTAAGCTCCAACTCACTTCAGTGGGCTACTGTTGGTACGTCGGCGACGGTAAATTATCCGATCAGAAAAATCCGCCATGTATGTCACGAGCATAAGTGGGTAGTTTTCTGTCATATTCTCCCAGAGCTCTTTTTATTTTCTTTTGAACTTAGTTTTTATTGAACAATTTCAGTTTTTAGTCTGAAGATGAGTCTAGGATAGACTTGAAACATTTTTCGCCAGTAAACTTTTACCATCAAATTTGGAGTTGGATACCGCCATTTTAACGGTCGTTAACGATGACTTGGAAGTATCGGTTATTATTCTCATAAAATGTGGTAGATGAGGGTTATTTCCAGATTTTCCTGCGTGAATCAGTTCCAGATTCAACCGGAACACCCGATAACAAATAGTTTTCTAAAAAAATATCACCAATAATAAAAAACTCGAAATATAAAAAAGTTATTTGATCAACTAGTATATTAATGGTGGCGATTAATGATCGATATATTTTAACGCGAGAGCGAAGCGAGCGCATTAATGTTCGAAATCATTAATCGCCATTTCAACATACGAGTTGATTACAAACAAATTTCGTCGACCGCGTTCCTGGGGTCAACGTGAAATTTTCGATTTCCATTTTGTTCAACTAGGAGGTAACTAACAATATTTGGATTTGAAAATACATAAATTTGTCAGCGCAAAGGTGATATGATTTGAAATTTGAATCATATTGAAATTCGTGTTTGTTCAGTTGCCTATACCGTAATTATGCATTAATGGTCGATTTCAGTGTATGCTTGGTTGCATACAATCATGCATTGAAAGAGAAATTTAAGGTTAATAAGTGTCATTAACGATCGATTTCGTGTAGGTTAAACAGACTCGTTGATACGAGGTTGCCGGAGAAATATATTTCAGATCCTTTCAAGTACGGTTGAGAGTCGAAATTATGTCGAAAATTGGAACAGACGGAAAATTCAAGGTATATGTAAACGAAGAATACATCAATTTATCCTCAAACACAAAATTTCTAGGGTTACACATAGATAGCAATATGAGTTGGGTGACACATATTAGCCAAATACGCAAAAAATAAACAGTGGGTATTTTGCGATTTTTCAATTTAAAACTTTGTTTTCAACCTCACAACTGATGAATGGATACTATGCAATTATTTGCCCACGTATCTCTTATAACATCGATCTTTGGCGAAGTGCAGTCGGAGCCGCTGAAGTATTTATATGCCAAAAGCGTGTGATGCGCTTATTTTTCAACCTTGACTACAGATAGTCCTGTAACGAATACTTCATAGAGTACAAAATGATTACTCTGCCTTCTATCTATATCTTTGAAACTTTACTACACCTGAAAACTAATATAGGAAATTTCTGCCTAAATTATAATTTCCATACTTATCCCACAAGACATGGAAATCTACTCAGACTTCCAAAGCACTCAACAGCCCTATTCGAAAAGTGTAAGTATTGAATCTGATAATCGACTCCCTGTATTACATCGGAAACGAACAAAAACAGCTTCAAACTCATATTGAAGGATTTTCTTACTGAATCGTCTTTCTATAGCATAGACGAGTACTTGTATGGAACATAGACCACTGGACATTCTTATACATGTTTTTCTTCTCTACTTCTATTCTAGGTTTTCATTACTGTGTATGCGTATGTGTAAGGTAAGGTATATATGAGATGTCCTATATTATGATTTGTGATCATCCATGCTAAATAAATTATTATATTCTACACAAATCCGAACCGGAGCTACACATTTTTTTTTTTTTTTTTTTTATATGTTCTGGTTCCCACGAAAAGGGATATCCTGTAATGTTCAGAGAACATCGTGGGAACCAAGGGAAAGAAGGTAGGAGTTGGTGTTCTTCTTAAATTTCTGGAGGTTGTATGCCTCGGGGAACACCTCCCTAGGCAATGAGTTCCAAAGCCTCGCAGTTTGTTGGATGAATGAGTCTTTGGGAAGTGATGTTCTGCAGGTCTCCAAAGTGACCACGAAGGGGTGTGAAGACTGAACTTGACGGGTTAATCTCGAAGAGACTGCCAAAGGAGGAACGATTGTTGATATTTCAGAAGAGCATCGCCCATGAAAATATCTATAAAATAGAGACAAATCGCCAACTTTTCTACGGTGTTCCAGACAAGTGAGCGAGTTTGTAAGCGAGGCATCACCGACGAGACGAATTGCCCTTTTTTGGACAGAATCCAATAGCTTCAGGATATGTTTAGGTGCCGCACTCCAAATATGGGAACAGTATTCCAGGACAGGTCGGATCTGTGCCTTATAGATCATAAGCAGCTGACTGGAGGTGAAATAGCTCTTGGCACGAAACAAAAAACCAAGTTTTTGGGATGCACTTTTGGCAATGGACCTCACGTGATTTTCCCAGGAAAGGTTATTGTAATAGTAATACCAAGCATCGATATGGATGACTTCAGTGGTATGGTTACTCCTGACAAAGTTATGTTAGGCACAGTGAGATCGGCTTTTCTAGAGAAAAGACATGCTTGTGTTTTGTTTGCATTGAATTCTACCAAGTTATTGGATCCCCATTCGAGAATTGTTGCTAAGTCCATATTTATATTGTTAACATTTCTTCCTCGTTCATTTCTGGTTTCACGGGCTGATATAGGGGCCCTGAAAGAGAAAGCGGTATGGAGGGTACTATCATCGGCAAAGCTGTGTACGGGACATGAAGCTTTCAACAGGTCGTTGATGTGAAGTAAAAATAGTGTTGGTGCTAGAATGGATCCTTGCGGAACACCAGCATTTATGAGTAGAGTGTCAGATGAAACTCCATCGACCACTACATGGAGAGACCTGTTTGAGAGAAAACTAGCAAGCAGAGAACACAGCTGAGGGGGCAAGCCATAAGATGGAAGCTTGGCGAGGAGTCCCTGGTGCCAAACTCGATCGAACGCCTTGGAGATATCTAATGCCACAGCTAAAGTTTCTCCATACTTTTCAATAGATAGCTGCCATATATGTGAGACGTATGCGAGCAGGTCACCAGTTGATCTCTGATGGCGGAAGCCATATTGCCTATCATTGATAATTCCTGAGTCTTCCAGATATTTCATGAGCTCGATGATGATTGCTTTTTCCATGACCTTTGAAATAATAGATAGCAGTGCGATAGGTCTGTAGTTGCTAGGTAGGGTCTTTTTGCCTTTTTTAGGGACTGGCTGTACTCTTGCAATTTTCCAATTGGACGGAAATACTCCCAAATTGTAAGAGTGGTTGAACAACTTGCAAAGAACAGGTGTTAGTTCGGGGGCACATTTCTTGAGAACAATCGGCGGGATACCGTCAGATCCACAGGCTTTGTTGGTGTTGAGACCCATGATAGAAAGGCATTCTCAAACTCATTTGTTCGCAGATAATGTAGTTCTTCATATACTGCACGTGGTGATCAGAAGAAAATACTCGAAAAATAAAATTCTATCATTCAGAAAAAAAAAATGCTATCCCATATGAGAATCTTATTTAGTGAAAACTTATTGTGCTGAAGTAAATCTTCATTAATATGAATTCCCAATAATAACAATATACAGGGGGTAACTTAAATGATGTCATTAATTTCAGGGTGTGATTCCTTGTCATATTTCATAAAAAAAAGTTCATATAACTTGCTCCGTTTCCGAGTAACGAGGTGTCAAAGTGTTACTATAAAATAGGTTCTTTATTGATAACTCAAAAGTCTTTACGCCGATTTTAATTACACTAGGTATGTTTGTTAGCAGTAACAAGGGTCTTCTTTTCATGGAATTAGTTTACGGATTAAAATTCCAGTGTCGTCACAGACAATGATATTTATGATAAAAATCATGTCAGCCACTGTTTTTCTATAACTTTGATATTTTTATCAAATTGAACAATTAAGAAAAATTATTGAAAAAACATCTTTGAATACATTCTTTCATAGAAATGCACTAAAATGGAAAAAATAATTTCTTTCATTGTTTGATCTAGGACATTCTGTAACCGATTCAAAATCGTGCCGTGCAAGATTACCAATTGTGTATCCACGGTAAGCTGTTACAGAATAATCTAGACCAAAAAATGAAAGAAATCCTTCTGTTCTTTCTAGTGCATTTGTATGAAAGTTACTCTTTGAGTTTTTTAATTTTTTCAATTTTCAAACATTACCGAATCAAAGTAAAAATTGATTATGTAGTAAAATAAGGGATGAAAATTATTTACTTTCAAATTAAATACATCTCAAACTCGACAGGGTTGAAATAACTTGTGACATTTCCACCGGAATGACATTAATTTTCAAAGTGAAAAATTGTTCACCCAAGTCACTGGTTGTACGAAATTCTTGATTGTTTGACATGATGTTTATAGTTTCTTTTTTAGTTTTTTCGTAGAATTAAAAACTAATACCAACGATAAGAAAACTCTGATTGTTTTACACAGTAGGTACAAGTCACAAGTATCGTGAAATTGTTTGAGCGTGCATGCAAACACGATTGTTTACATACTATCAAGTAGATATGAACACCCGCGAATTAGCACAAAGGCATTTTGTGTATGGACTTGCAGATGGAAATGCTGCAGAAGCCCGTCGACTCTATGGAGAACGATATCCGAACAGAGATATTCCAGCAGAAAGAACTTTCACCAGGTTACATGCTAGACTGTGTGAAACTGGATCTGTAACTAAACAGGCTGAGCGTCCTGGTAGACCGAGGACAATAATGTCACCACAGTTAGAGGAAGCAATTCTCCAAGAAGTTGACAACAATTCATCATTAAGTACCCGAAAATCAGCGTTACAGTTCCATGTCAGTCATCAAAGTGTTTGGAAGGTTCTGCATACGAATTTATTATATCCATACCACAAACAACGGATGCAGGCACTGTTACCAAGAGATTTTCTCAGACGATTGGAGTTTTGTCAGTGGTTTCGTCAACAAATTGTAAACAATCGCAATTTCACGTCTGAAATTTTATTCACAGATGAGGCGAGTTTTTCACGGGATGCCATCATAAATTTTCACAACAATCATTTTTAGGACTACGAGAATCCTCACGCCATTGTAGAAAGTGGATTTCAGCAGGAGTTCTTGGTCAACGTCTGGGCGGGAATTTGTGGCGATCATCTAATGGGCCGCATTTTCTTCCTACTCGACTCAATGGTGTGACGTACAGACAATTTCTAGAAGGAACATTGACAGAATTGTAACAGAATGTACCTTTGCTAGTAAGGCAAAATATGTGGTTCATGCACGACGGGGCACCTGCTCATTTCAGTGTAACCGCTCGTGAATATCTCAATGATACTTTTGCTCACCAGTGGATAGGTCGTGGGGGACCTCAACCGTGGCCTCCACGATCTCCAGACTTGAAGCCTCTGGATTATCCATTCTGGGGATATCTGAAATCGCTTGTTTATGCGACACCAGTTGTCGATGACAATGACTTGAGGAATAGAATTATGCATAATTCTAATGTCATACGCAACACCCCAGGACTTTTTGAACGTGTGCGGCAGTCAATGAGAAGGAGACTAGATGCTTGTATTGCAAGTGGAGGTTTCCATTTTTAGCATCTGCTTTAATTATTTTTCATTATTACCTATGCTGTTTTCCGAATAAATTAGACATAAACTAACAGTTTGAATACTTCTTCCATCTACTTGCCATACCAAACAGATTTTCATTTCACAGTATGTTCAAATGACGACGAATAGCAAAACACATTTTTACACTCAAATGATCATAACCCTTCATTTCTACGCCACTGTTTAGCCATTAATTTCAAATAATATTAAACTCAGCGAAAACATTAGCGTACAATATTTATTATCGTAAATATCAATCTGGTTACCATCTGCGACACCACTGGAAACAAAATTCAAAATCTAATTTCATGACAAGAAGCATCGTATTACAAATAAAACACACACGAAGTTTAATCAAAATCGGCGAGAATAATTTTGAGTAATTCATGAAAAACCGATTTTTCATTAAATTTTGGACACCCCGTTACTCGGAAACGGGGCAAGTTAGCACACACGTTTATATAATTTTTTTTTCATGAAATATGACAAGGAATCGACCCCTGGAATTAATGACATCATTTAAGTTACACCCTGTATATGCCTTCCAAAGTTGAAATGACAAATTGATCGGCATTGTTTTAAATCTACAATTATAGGCTGGAAAAAAATCGAAATTAAATGTAAAAATTCATATTTCCTCAGTTTTTTTAGAGCGAAAAAAAACTATTGTGAACTTTCTTCCTACAGCATGGAGTTCCACAACTCTATTTACAATAGATCTTCCCCATATCAGTGACATTTTTCAAGATCTATTAACATACAATCGATTGAAATAACTCAGTGATCATAAATCATATCATCTGTTTCATTTACGGAATACCCTACATAACTGCTATTCATTGTGTAATTTAAGGGCACATGATACTTTTGGACCATATTGATTCAGAAAGTGATTATGCAAAAAAAAATTATATGAAGACCCCTATGTGGCAACGTTCAATCAATTACGTAGGAAATTAATGAACAAGATATTATCAAACTTCACCAACACCAATTAACAGTAACGTTCAACTTCAAGGAACATAATGAACAAAAGGGAATTCTCCACAGAATTTATGACTGGAAGAACTCGAAACTAGCATGTGCGGTTATCCAGGCCACAGCTTACCCACTACAATCCCGTCTGGGATATTTCTGATCTACAACCCGCATTAGGTCATTGAGCCAAAGTAGTCTTCAGTGGGTGGAAATGAAATTGATTCGACTCAAATGGTTTTTTTATCTTCATGTGTTCTCAATATATCTCATTTTCAGGTGGGTAAGAAGAAAGCGAATCATATTTTTGCAATAAGAGACAGAAATCTGTGACATATCGCTGGCTATCGATATGTCACAGATTTCTGTCTCTTATTGCAAAAATATGATTCGCTTTCTTCTTACCCACCTGAAAATGAGATATATTGAGAACACATGAAATGAGTTCAAACTAACACCAGACTACTCAAAAATCACGCTCTAAAATTCAATAAACAAGAATATATTCTCATCAAATTATTCTGTACAAACTATTCAATATTCATCGTCTATTGAATGAACAACACGTAATATATTTTAATGTATTTAATACATATTCATAGTGATGTTCAGGGGATAGCCGTGGCCATATGCCACTTTGCCCTAGAGCTATGACCGCTTACTACTGTTAGAATGTATTGTTTTGTTGAGGTAGGTGCATATAATCACGGCTATCATATGAACATCACTTTGAATATGTATTGAATACATAAACATATATTACGAGTTGTTCATTTAATAGACGATAAATATTGAATAGTTTGTACATAACGATTCCAGATGAGAATATTTTCTTTTTTCATAATTTTTAGACCGTGATTTTACAGTAGGCGCGTTTTAGTTTTTGAACTTATTTCTATTTCATACTTTTTAGAGCGTGATTTTTCAATAGTCGGGGTTTTTGAACTTATTTTTACTTCATACTTTTCAGAGCGTGATTTTTCACTAGTCGAGTTTGAACTCACCTTTCTTTAATTATTCTGGAGTCATAATTTCGTTATAAAGTATTTGCAGAACCGATTTAAATTTTTTTTGGATTGGTTTCATTGTTTCACATGTACCAAAGTGATATTACGCGTGGAGGTACTTCCAGCTTATGTCATTATTATTACACACGTTTTGTTTTTTTTTATATAATTTTAACATGTGTACCATAGTCCATAATGAAGTTCGTATTTATCATATATGTATTTTGAATAGATTTGGAGAGAAAATATATATATATATATATATATATATATATATATATATATATATATATATATATATATAGATTTGGGCAGTTCTTGAATCCTGTTTGATATGTTAGTTACATCGTTCTTAGGTTTTTGGATTCTTGAAAAATTAGGTAATTCTTTTTTTTAATTCATATATTTTGAATAAGACATTTCGCTCCTTGTTGGGAGCTTTTTCAATTTTTTTACACATATAATTACATTGATTGTTTGGTAATCTGCAAAGGAATACATTGTAAATATAATTGATTAAATACCATAACAATGTATTCCCTTGCAGATTACCAAACAATCAATGTAATTATATAAGTGAAAAAATTGAAAAGCTCCCAACAAGGAGCGAAATGTCTTGTTCAAAATATATAAATTAAAAAAAAAATGACCTAATTTTTCAAGAATCCAAAAACCTAAGAACGATGTATATATATATATTTTTTATTTAAATTTTAAAACACAAAAAAACCAAAAAAAAAAAAAAAATAATAATTAATTTAAGAGTTTGTTTGTGAATAACTTTTGAAATTCTATGTATATTGTGAGCCTAGGTATGATATGGATGGATAATAATGTCAAAGTATTATAAAACAAACAATTTCATACACTGTCAAAATTATTATATCACATAATTGTTCACAAGAAAACAAAAAGTCTAAATTTACAAAAATTTTCATGAATAAAAGCAATCAACACATTTATAAATTTGAAACACACAGTATATGAAATTGTAGCGAACTGAAAGTAGCCAATGATAGGACAGCAAACGTCTTTATGAAAATAGCCAATCAGGGAATAGATAGTCAGGTGTAAAATTGGAAATTGTGGGAGAATAGCAATGAGATGGTATCAAAAGCAATTATTATGGAAATTTGTAAATAATGATAAGAGTGGAAAAATAATTGTATATATAAATTATGCAATATAATTATAAACAGTGAGAAGTAATAATTCAGTGCGAGAATTCAAATATTCAAATGGAGAAACAAGGAGGAAATGAGGTATCTAGGCGATAGAAAAACAAAGCTTCTAGGAGATCGAAAAATTTTCCAAAGCGGATGCCACGCAAAATTTTTACAAAAAGAAAATTGGAATAATCCCACCATTTGGTCAACAAAAACAATATTACCTTAATGAAATAACATATCCACGGATCCTTATGCTGATTTCCACCTCTGAATAGTTCCTGAGACAAGGTATTGCAGTCCTGACAGCGATTGGAGAGAGGAGACTCCAGTTTAATGGTATAGTTTGAACACCAACAGTTCCAACCAGGTATAAAAACTTCAATAGTGTATTTCCGGTCCAGAACTATTTCACAATAACGAATTTCACATTCGAAGAACTTTAAGTCGCCCTATTTTGAACAATAACAGAAAACGTCATACTCACGGAAAAAGTGAGGTTCTGTTTATCTATTCATGATTTGATCTATAGTTATTATCCGTGAATATCTGTCTGATTCACTTAGTATAAGTTATTTCTCGTAGGCCAGGTATTAATAAGTCTTCCTGAATAAAGGAGATAATTGCTTTATGATATTCTGTTGTTTATTTTTGTTACAATGATCAATAACATTCCAAAGATCATTCAATAAACTGAAAATAGCAGCAGTGGCTGTGTCTCTATTGCTTTGAACCGGCCACCTTGAGATTAAAAGGGCGTACCAACTGTAGCTAAGCCGTGGTGAGAAAAATAATAATTGTTGGTAGCGTGACGAGAGAACAGTGACGTTCGCTGGAAATTATTATAACAGGGGCAGAAATATTTATTGTATCATATCAATTTGGCTCATAAAGAATACAAAAATAATTAGCTATTTTAATATACAAAAAACAATTCAAACACTTTTCAATTCATCAAAACATAACAATTGGCAACCCAAAAAGTGGGGTGAAATAAGAACAAAAGAATTTCTCAATTTATAAACCATATTATATATATATATATATATATATATATATATATATATATATATATATATATATTATATATATATATATATATATATATATATATATATATATATATATATATATATATATATATATATATATATATATATATATATATGTGTGTGTGTGTGTGTGTGTATGTGGAATGGTGCTAATTGAGCCCTTTCATTTGATACCCAACACGGCATCATTGAACAAACTTTTTTTCAGTTCATGGCTTTATGTCCTCTAGAGGGCGCCATATTCAATTTAATGTGACGTCACATAGCCTATAGCCAGCGGACAATCAAGACGCTTCCAACTATTTCTCATTTGTCAAATTATGATAAGTAGTTTGGAAGTTTTGCTTCGCCGTAGTCGGTTAAAAATTAAAAACGTCTTATTCCTCAACGTCCGTCGAAGCATCAGCCAGGAAAGTAGTTGATTTTTTATGGATATTCGACTGGCATACACCTATGTGAAGGTATTTGTATTAGCGTCTCAAAATAAGTTTTCATTTTTTATGTAATTATATTTTTGTTGAAAAATGGAAACATAAGGAATTATGGTTAATTTAAATCGACGACGATCCCAATTGATATTCTAGTGTGTCCAGCGTGAACACTCGAGTCATGAAACTTTTTTTCAATAAATTTCGAATAGAAGAACCCCGATGGCATGGCCAGTCGAATGGTACATGGAAGTGAACATATCGCGAACACAAGAGAATGGTGTACGTGGAATTTTGATGCTGATATCAGTAGGAAATATTTTCTGAAGCTAAAACAATCATTAAACTATGCATTACTCAATATGACCCCATAAATATGGAAATATGGAAATAAACTATAAAACTGCAACGTCCCAATGAATTTCGAGTGAAAAAATATATTGATCTCTGTTGAAAATACAAGGTGTTTTATTTGAAAAAAGGCAAATTCACGTTGCCCCGATTCGGCAGAATATTTTGTATAGTTTTTCTAGTTCCTCCTAGAAGTTTTATGGATGCTACTATGATAGCTTTTCAAGGGGTGATGTTCGTCCCTCCTAGTCCGTCTCTTTCATGCGATCCCTAATGTATTTTTCCTGTTCTAGGACCGAGATAGGTGTTTCGAGCAAGATGCACAGTCATTGTAACAGTACCATCAAGTGTTGTGAAAGGCCATCAATATACTTAACGTGTGTTGATTGACTCGGTATCTTTCACAAAATGTGCCTGAATAGAGCGAAGCAAAATATAAAGATAATTGATAGCAATCGCGTTATCTGCTGTGGGAAAGAAGACATACAGGAAACCAGTGAAGAACAAAATATTTTCGAAACAACTATCCAAGACTTGGTTGTTGGGGCTGAAATGAAGAATGAGCATATCAATTGATTGAGAAATGAGTACGATGAATCTACCCAGGAAGCTATGAAAGTTGAAACGGAACTAAATGAACTGATTAACCGACATAGAAAAACTATGGAAGACATGGATAAACATACACTAGAGCTACAAAAAAGGACATGTGCTGAAGAAATTGAAAATAAAAACATCAGTACCCAAATAAACAATCACGTGAGACATGCTGCCACAATCAACGATGAGTACCTGCCGAGTGCCTTAGATAACACTGCCACATTCACAAAGAAGTATTTTGTAATTATGTGGACTGATACATTTACCTAGGAGATTAAAAATTATTTCATACCGAATATGACCTATACAAACCCAATAATCATTACGCAACCTCACCGATATGACAATTGGAAAATTAATGATCGCATATATATGAACAATCTACTACTGAAAAAAAGGCTGCACCATGGACGTATAAATGAAGATGGACCCAGTTATTTACATTATTAAGTGAAGCCGCTGAACGGCTACATTCTAAGGTCGTGCTGTTGAGTTGGGCGTTGCCATTTCGAGTCTGTGATAATTCTTCATTACCCACCAACACTAGCTTGATTCCATTCAGTAACTGAACATTACTATCCTTTACGATTTATGGAATGAAAATCGAAATTACACATTCCAGAATCTTAACCAGAGGAATGAATTTGAAAAATCGTTGTGGGCTTCCAAATAATTCTGTACAGTCCCATTGCAACGCTGCACTGGCAACGCTGTTGAATTGTTACCACCATCCTATCATCCTATGCATGGACGTATAAATACGTCCATGGGCTGCACCGCATACATCCTCCACACACACGTATTCTAAATTGCAACTCAATCCTCAGAAAATAAAATTATTCTGATAATGGCTACAATATCGCATCTAAAAGAAAATGGTACTTGTGCCGAACAATTTGGAGAATTATATCAATGTTGGAAATAAACTGCACTCAGCTCCAGCAGGCAAATCTTGGAAATGGGGTTTTTCTGACATCCGAAAACAACCCAGCTGACCATCCGATACACTTCAAATCATTTGCCGTTGAAATACAGAAAACCCTTGGAATACAAGAACCCCAGGAAGTTGATAACAACTATTCTTTATGAGTCCGACTATCACAGGTCGCCCAATCATGACGCTCTTACTGATGTAGCAAAACCATAATAGGATCGTGAAGAGCGGGGTGAACGTTGGAAGCAAAGAGAAGATGGATAGTGATACTGTCTGCCATCAACATATTGTCTTAGTAATGAAACTATATAACTAGATGTGTGAACTGAGCGTGAACTAGACTGTGATTTCATATTTATTTCGGGACATTGGCCAAATAACTTACAAATAGATGTGATAAAGCTAAAAAAAAGTGTGTGGTTGGGGGACCCCTTACGCGGCTTGTGGTAGGTGTTGACTGGTAGAAATCGTCATGTAATACCAAGCTATACTAAGCCATTTTTCCGCATTATTTTATCACTTTAAACATGTTTGGATTTTTCTTAACTTTCGTCAAGTTATTCGGAAAGTGTGGTGAACAAATTTTTTTGATATTTCACACCCGCCACTTTCTTTTCATTTTCCGTTTCACTCAGTGTTTTTCATACTCTGCGCTAACCGGCTCGGGAAGTCTTTTCGGCATCAGACCGGGTGTCTGGCTCTCCAGTGTCTTTATTAGGTTCAATTTTACTCTTCTTTGCACTTTCAATATGTTTAGAAATGTAGTCATTGAGTTTTGTGAGTTTTTTGGCTTCACATGGGGGAAAAATTATAAACTATATCGCACCGTTTTCGGAATTCCTTGGCTTCCAGTACCGAACAGCTGGTAATTTCGTTGTTTTCCGTGGTGAGTTTTTCCAACATACTGTTTTTATCAGTTTTGGTGTTTTGGCGAAATAATGTCTTTTTCACGGTTTTCGTGACTGGGTGATCCATCGTGGCTTGTTGTTTTCAATATATACACGCTTTTGTTGCGATCTCACCTCCATCGCTTGAGATGCCCCGGGAATGCGGAGTGACCACCTCAAGGGCAAACCACTCATTTTCCCTTGGCAAGGCAGACCTTCACTTTCATCACGACGTTAGGTTTGGTTATGTCCCAATGACTCGCGCACATGCTAGACTCCTTGGTCCGTGTTTCAAGACGGGTCCTGAAAGTACCCAAAGCTATAACGTTGCAGATCGGCGTTTCAACGAACTCTGTCCGAAAACATCACAGCCAACAGTCGTCCGGGGACAGGATCGGCACCAGGTCCGATTGCCGTCAAACGCCAAACGCTTGCTAACGCTAACGCTAACGATTGCCGAACGCTAACTGAGTAGGGGCCCCGCGCCATCGTTATACCATCGAGCAAGTCAGTCGGGACACCAAGGGTCCGCGCTTGACGCCAAAACGTCAACAAGTGCTCCACCTCGAGCCATAGGCCGACACCCAACGGATCGCAACGTCCTACTAGGGGAAAGGTGCACGCATTCGACGCCAGTTCGAACAATAAACTTCGCAGACGACTCGAACGCCATCCGTCACTAGTTTACTCATCGCTGACAGTCGAAACGCGAATGAATTTTCCCTTTCGGGTTTCTCAGGTTCAACCTTTCAGGGGTAAACCCATAGACAAATTAAAAATAAAGAGACTGTTTGAAACATTGGCGATCTTGATCACCAAGTTTTTGGTACGGCCAGTCGCGCATGGAGGCGCTGCCCGCAATAAACAGACGACTGACATGTTAATTTTCCAATTTCGACATTTGTCAGAAAATGACAAACCACGTAATAATTTCAGAATGGTAATTGTCATCGAAAAATCAATTATAGAAATTATACTATTGACTTGAATTATGAACCCAACGTCGAAAATGGAATGTTTTGTTATTCGAGTTGACGCTGAAATTCCTCGGAATATTCTTTCACAAGGTAAAATATAAGCTGCTTTTCACAAACTGATACTTATTTCCATCCATCAGTTGCAGAAATTTGTTCACAAACTGATACTTATTTCCGTCCATCAGTTTCCATTTCCTATCACCATTTGAGGAAGTACGAAGATTATCATCAAACTGGAGTATTTGTTAAGTATACCTACTCGTTCTCCTTTGTGCTAATAAATCAACAAAATTAATGAAGGTTTGTTGTAAATGTAATTTGTTTTTATTTTGGTTGATTTGATGAAGACTGAAGAATATTTTTAATTTTGTTGTTTTTTTTTTTTTTTCCTTCCAAAAAATGTTTTTATAGTGTTCAACTTATTATTCTTGTTTTATAAGATCTTTAATTTTGTTCTTGATATCATGAAATAAAGATTTACTTTGAAACATTATTTTAACCACGAATGAACTAACAGATTCTACGAATCGATTACTGTATATATTTTATTAGTGATCGATTTGCCATTCCTGTATTTCATATGATACAACCATTCATATGGAATACAAGAATGGCAAATCGATCGCTTATAAAATATATACCATATCAATCATATAAAAGTAACACATTTGAAAAACCCGCCTTATCTCAATCAGTTTTACCAACTGTACTTAGTTCGGCCAGTTGCGAGATATGTCGCCACTGTCCAAACGTGGTGCCAACTTTTACTGCAGGTTTGACAACTCTCTTTATTTTTAGTTTCTCTATGGGTAAACCTGAGAAACCATTGGGGGGTCATTTATTGAACTTTTCCAGCTGTGATTATTTGTGAACTTTCACTTTCTTTAAGCGAAATTGTTTTTACTTTCGTGGGTTTTGAAATCCTAACCTCGCTTTTTCACTCTGGCAGACCGATGAGATAGATAGATAGATAGATAGATAGATCTTCATTTAACTACGTTATGTTAAAAAACATTTGTAGCAAGTCAGGTAACAATTGAATAAATACAGAAAATAATAATTCACAATTAAAATATAAAAACAATAAAAATAAAATATTAATAAAAATAAAATATTGCGTGTACATATATGTAGACATTACGATAAACCATACACATAGTATAAGATAAGATAGTTGGATCAAATCACATCCCGGGTGGGTCAGCCATGTACTCAGCGATAGTGTAGTAACACTTTTTCTGCAGTATCACTTTGATAGAGTTCTTGAACGTAGCTTGGTTTTTGTTTTTTAGTGTGGTAGGAAGTATATTGTAAAGATCAACATTTATTGGGTTTTTGAGAGACTTATTATATTTAAATCTTTGAGACCTGATCAGATTCGCGTTGCGTGTATTATAGTCATGGTAATTTGAGTTAGTCAGGAGTTTTTCTTTATTTTCATGAATCTCGAGCAAAGTCTAATAAATGAACAGAGTTTGTAGAGGCATAATACTGAGTTGGCAGAATAATGGCCGACAAGAATCCCTATAACCCGCACCACAGATTATTCTAATGGATTGCTTTTGAATTTCAAACACTTTTTCAGAGTGAGAGGAATTCCCCCAAAGGGTCAATCCATAGCTGATATATGATTGGATAAGAAAAAAGTATGCAGAAAGAAGGGTATTTTTATCAACAAACGATTTAAGTTTTCTCAGAAGAAAATTGTGAGTACTCAATTTGGAACAGGTATTTTCGATGTGTGGTTCCCAGCATGAACTATCGTCAATGGTTAATCCTAAAAGTTTAGCACGGTCACCTACTGTTACTTCATTGTTTGTCGAAAAAATTATATGTTTTCAGAGCTTATGAGAGAGCTATTATCAGCAAAAGCAATACCTAAATGAGGCAACATATGACAGAAAAAATCATTGGTATGAATTATGAATAGAAGTGGCCCCAGAACCGAGCCTTGGGGTACGCCTGTTTTAACCAGATCAAGCTGGGAGGTTGTTTCATTGATAGTAACACATTGACTCCTATTCTGGAGATAAGACTCAATTAGTTTCAAAGATACTCCTCGTACTCCATATTGAGAGAGCTTATTCACCAGGATATTGTGAGAGACACAGTCGAAAGCCTTGCTCAGGTCACATAATGTTACACCTGTTAGTTTAATTTGTTCAAAGCCCTCGACTATCTCTCTCACAACCCTTGCTATTGCATGAGTAGTAAATCGTTGTTGACGGAATCCAAATTGATTATTGCTCAATAGTTTCTCAAAATATTTGTTCAACCTTTGCTTAAATATGATTTCAAAAATCTTACCAATGTAGGGTACAATAGAAATTGGCCTATAGTTCTCAGGGTTTTCTCTATCGCCCTTTTTAAAAATAGGTATAACTTTGGTGAGTTTCAGCTCGTCAGGAAAAATACCATCCACAATACATGTATTGAATAAATCAGTGAGAGGATCAATTAGTGAAAAGAATGTTCTTTGATTATTTTGCTGTTAAGTTCATACATGTCAAAGCAGTAGGTATTCTTCAACTGGTGAAAAGCACTTTCTACCTCATGAGGGAATATAGGTAGGAAAAAAAATGAGCCTGGCACTTTGGGCTTCAACGAATCAGGAATTGATCCATCATAACAGTAATTATTATCGTTTGAAGGCAACTGTCTAATAATTATATCAGCGACCTGCGAGAAATAGTTGTTGAGATGATCGGCTGATAAACTTTCAGATACATTTTTGCTGGAGTGTTTGTTCCTTTCAAAATTAATAAGTTTCCAGCTGTCCCTTGTTTTATTAGAAGAATTATTCAAGAAATTATTGAAAGATTTTTTCTTTGTAGTTTCAATTGCATGTTGGTATTCTCTGGTCATTTGTTTGTAAGTATCATTAAAAGTTGTATTATTTGTGGAGTCACGAATGATTTTGATAGTTTGCAGTGTTTCTCATTTTCCTAAGATCGTCGTTGAACCATTTTATGGGGTTTCCTTTTTTGCCATACGTTTTAGATAAGGGAAAATGGGACACGGAAAGCTCTTTGCATATATGCAGTATAAATTTAGCTTTGTCAGAGGCCGTTGTACAACTGTAGTATGGGTCCCAACTTGTGTTTTGTAAGGCATTTTTGAAGTTTTCCATGCCAGCAGGAGTGTTTTTTTTCTGAGGTTTTGTTTGGGAGTTACAAAAGAAACGTTTTTAATGGTGATATATTGGGCATAGTGGTCAGAGAGGCAAGGATCAATAATGCCACTCTCGTATGTTTCACTCTCAAGATTCGTGAGGATGTTGTCTATGCAAGATTTAGAGCCGTTATCAACCCTGGTATATTGAGATATGGATGCATCTAGACCGAACGAATTTGTTAAACAGATGAGGTTCGACAAATTTAACGACGAATTTAACAAGAATCACAAAGGCCAGATATCGTGTTAGAAACACAACTTTTACTTTTTTCAGGAATTTTAGATCACTTTTATTACGGTGTTTTATTGTTTTTAAGTTAACGAAGGAGTTTATAATGAACTTTTTCCACACTTTGGGGTCTATGCGGCACTTCGAACTACTGAATTTCACGAAATTCGCGGAGCACATTGAAGCTCTACCAACTACAAAATGATACAATTGAATCATCCATTGCCTCACTTGACAAACCGAGGCTTTCTACCATGCTGAAAAAGGTATATTTGAATTCAAATATCAAATCACTGGATGTAGTGAGTTCAAGATCCGTTATTCCATCAATTTTGTATTTCCCATTTCCCTATATAGGAATTGAATGCGTTGACATTCCATTCTGTCAGAACCAAGTGTAGTTGTCACACATACTCGTTTATAATAGAAAGAGACACAGAGATAGAGAGAGAAAGTCGCATGGAGGGGCACAACGCTTTTTCCTACCAGTCAACACCTACCGCAAGCTGCCTAAAAGAACTTCGTTCCTGAAATCAGTTTGTGCCCTTCCTTCTGCAGAAGTTTGACGAAAAACGGAGGTGTATCAATTTATGAACTCGATGAATTTGGGAGGAAGGTATCGGCGCACAACGAATCTAAAACCATGTGGCAAATTGTTAATAAAAAAAAGAAGTCCACTCTGACATGGCAAAAAATTTCAGTTCCAATTTTTTGGAATTATCTCGTAAGAAGTTTGAAAAATTCCAATGGTCGTGGCCATGATGAAATATCGAATAATCTATTGAATAAATGTGGCGCTGATTTGGTTAAACCTCTGACTTATATCATTATTTCCTCATTGGAGCTAAAAGTTTCCCCTGATAAACTGAAAGAGGTCCTCGTTACTCCAATTTTCGAAAAGGCTGACCCCAATCTTTATGAAAACTACAGAGGAATCAGTCTGCTCTCAAGTATATCTGAGCTTGTTGAACGGAACATTAAAAAACAGTTGACTTCTTTTTTTGTTTCCAATCAACTTCTCTCACCGAAACAACATGAGTTCATCCGAAGTAAGAGCACAGAGTCGGCACTTTATGAATTCTATGAACATCTGTGGATTATTCATTGACTCCTCTAGAGCCTTTGACTACCTGAATCACTACCTTCAACTTTAGAAATTGGAACGTTATGGTGTGAGAAGAGTTGCTCTGGAACTTTCGAAATCATATTTGAAAGGGGGTGGGGGAAAGTAGTCATTCATAATATCAAATCACCTTCAGTTACCATCGAGCAAGGAGTTCCCCAGGGATCTATTTTGGGCCAATGATCTGATGCAATTTGTCAATAATCTTCCAAATACCCATGTTGTTGCGTATTCAGACGACACAAATTCCTTTGTTAAGAAATAAAATGCATTTGAAAGTTCTGGTTGGTTGATTCCATTCCTTTGAAGGATGTTATTATTGCGACGGATGTAGGAGGATCTGTCAATGTCAAATACATATGTGTGAGCCAATGTCCACAATTGAAAAATCAATCATCCACCATGTTTCTACCCATAGGAGTCGATCATTTCATTCCAAATTGAAATATGATCAACTATGAGGTATACCCTATCTGATTGAAAAAAAATAATCCAAATCGAAAAATCCACTGAAAAGTTATGCCTGATAGAATCGGTTAACGGACCAAAATTCAGAGGGTGAACGATCAATATCCTCCATTTTGCTACCCTTAAGTAAAGATTCTTTGTTCAAATTCAGATGGAACCAACTTCGAAGAACACCCTGTTTAATGAAAGAAGACTCATCGGAATCGAACTGCTCTGTGAACAGTTATGCGTGGTCATACATAAAAAAAATAGACAAATGAACCTCCTCCTTTTTGATTTCGTCGGTTAAAAACACGAGTGATTCGACATACCTTCCGCACTTCTGAGTTCAAGATGAAGCATGGATTGAATCCTGGATAAAAATTAATACCGACTAATTCGTCAGTCTGTGGATACGTTGTTCTCTTTTGCATTTCCAATCTCAAATCGATATTCAATAATATATAGGTGTCAATTGAACAATAATGCAAATCAATGATTCATTGAGCGGTATTACAATTCATTCTGCAAAATACTCTACTGATTTAATGGGATAAATTCATCCCGGCATAACATCTAGTAGTCTGCCAAACAACAATTGATGATTGCCAATCGCGATAATTAGCTTTTCGGGATAGTATTCCACTAATTATCAATGAAGCAATGGATTGTTTCAAACAGATCTGTTAAAACTATTATCCAAATGGAATGTTCCCTCAGTGTACTGTGTAGTGAAAACAAATTAATTTTCGAAAAGATAAATGTTAATTCAGACCAATCGAAAATGTCAATGAAATGCTTCCTGAGTCCAGGAATGGAAGGATTGAAACCAATACTGAACTGTTTTTTTTTGTGTAATTACGTGCTGAAGTACGGTTATATGTGGGAGTTGATAGCTAACACAGGCCAACGATGAAAAAACGTCTTTAATAATTTTAGCTAATTCCTGCGTTACTTGGTGTGCTGATTCGGAAAATAATAATAAACAAAAATTCTCACATTTTAACATATTGAATAATATAAAATATTTTTAGAAGAAAGATACAAAAACAATAAAAAAAAAGTGGCAATATATTTCAGAGTTATAAGGTCAGCAATGAAATCAAATGTTGTAAGGTTAAGCGATTGGTAGTTCTGTACACAGCAGTTTGTTTTCTTCTAGTTAATATAACTTCGAATTGCAGTGCTTAACCTAAGTACTTTTCATTCACTTTTCAATATGGCTAGTCGTGGTTGTAAGAACTCACCTAACGCTTTTTGTTATATTTGTGGTGACTCTGTAATTGAAAAACATCGAAGGACTTTCTAAAAAAACAACAAAATGCATCACACCGGAGAAAAAGCTCTGCAAGAAATTTTACCGAAAAGAGGGAGAGGAAATACAAAATAATAAGCATCCAATATTTCCAGTGCTGATTTAACTCATTGCTTGAACGAACTGAAGGATTGTATTGGCAACCTGATCGCCACGCGTGATTTTCTATTGGCAGCCGGAGACCTTAATATAAATTTACTTGCCAATGGCAGACGACGCCAAAGGTTCTCTGAATTCCTTAATTCCTTCAACTTCCATCAGCTAGTTGCCAGTCCCACACGAATCACTTCTCTCTCTCTCAAACACTCTTAGATGTTTTATTCGCATGCACCTTATCGAAATAAAAGGGTTAGTGAGCCGCCTGCTCCCTGGCTAACGTTCAATATAAGCAAAATGATTTTACTGAGAGACCGCGCATTCAAAAAAATAAGAACTCACGCTCCATAGTAGATTGGAACAGCTACAAAGATCTGAGGAATTACACAACTGGGGCTATCCGTCGTGAAAAGAAAGCCTATCTCAACTCTATTCTTGCGAAGAAAGACTGTAAAAGAACTTGGAATACACTCAGATCCCTTGGAATTTTAAGGGATAAAGCCACTCCTGGAATCCCGAATGATTCAAAAGACGTGAATCGCATCAATTCATACTTCAACACAATTTCGCAGCCTGACAGGTCTGCATACCAGACTCCTCTACTTGACCGCTACAAAGTACAAGAAAAGTCTGGCAACCTGTTTTTCTTTTCTACCGTAACTGCACATACGAATAAAAAGTACATTAACAAGATGAAGAGTAACGCAACAGGTTCAGATAACATTCCCATACAGATGATCCCCCTATTTGAAAACTATCTACTGAACCACATTACCCACATTATTAACTCAATAATAACTTCGGGACAGTTTCCTCACAAGTGGGAAAGCGGATTGGTTATACCTCTGCCAAAATGTAACACTACCTCTGACTTAACGGACCTCCGACCTATTTCCATTTTACCTTCTCTCTCAAAAGTGATGAAAAGGATACTGAAGGATCAGATCAATGTTTTTGTAAACGAACATGAAATAATTTCATCCGTCCAGTCGGGATTCAGATCGCAACATAGTACTACCACAGCTCTTCTTTCAATTACAGACGATCTTTTTAGAGCGGTTGACGAGGGCTGTTCAGTTCTGATCGACTATGGCAAAGCGTTCGACACAATCGACCACGATATCCTCTGTCAAAAGCTGGTCGCTTTCGGCTTCTCGCTGGATGCAGTACGCTGAATAAAAAATTATTTGTCAGACCGTACCGAGAAGGCAACTCTTGATGGAGTGATTTCAGAGGCATTATCTGTAACGAAAGGCGTACTGCAGGGGTCCATTTTTGGACTCTTATTGTTTAGTCTTTACATATCTGATTTCCACCTTTTTGCCAACTCATGCACAATACACCACTATGCCGACGACACCCAGATTTATTTTTCATTTCCCATTCGTGACGTAGACTTGGCACAAACTCAAATAAGTACTGATCTCCAAACCATCTTCGATATTTCTACAGCCCATAAACTAAAACTCAATCCAAAAAAGTCTGCAGTGATGCTATTCGGCACCAAGGAGAACAGAGAAGTCTCAATAAATACCATACAAATTCGCCTAGACGATGTCTTTCTTCCAATTGTGAAAGAATTCAGAATTCTAGGACTTTGGCTTGATCCTGAGCTAAGATTCACTAAACACCAACCACCTCAGCCAGTCTTCCTACAATGTCTAAGGCAACTTTATCCTAATATACACTTACTCTCAACGGAATTGAAGATAAAACTTTGCGAGTCTCTTATATTTTCTAAACAGTATATACGGTTCAGCTTCACGCCAAAATGATTGTCACCACCTACAACAACAAAAGAGTTGCCTGAGGTTTCTTTCGGCATTCGTAAATACGACCATATCACGGAGCCGATGGAGAAATAAGGTTGGCTGAATCTAGAGAAACTGAGGAAATTACACGTTCCAACAATTACCCACGAAGTCCTAACAATCCAACGGCCAGATTACCTCTTCAAAAGGCTTAAAACATTTTCGGACCTGAACAGATTTTCCACTTGTAATAAAACAACTCTCATCATTCCAAAGCACAAAACTTGGGTACAGCGCAACGAAATGTTATAACTCACTACCCAGTGAATTTAGATCCTACCCATTGAGTTATTTGAAAAAAAGACTCAAAGTTCATCTTGGCAAATAGACTGTCTTTGTTCGAACTGACTCTGCTAACTTCATCCACTGATCTATTTATTACTGGAAAGTTATTACTAGAAAATTACTACTACTATTCATTCTGTTTTCGAGAGCATTCACTAGCTTCAGATTCACACATTGCTACTTCACTGACTTTCGTTTTGTTAAAATGTTGTTCATATTTATTTCTTTTTTGTTTTTAACATGAGGTTGAGTTTATAAACAGCTCTCGCTGACACTCCGCCTTTTCACCTATACTGTTACTTATCATTATTATTATATTTTTATGGTGAATAAAGACGAATGATTATTATTATCATTTGAGAATAGTGTAAGTGATAATTGTAACTTAATAAAAAAAATATGATTTTGAAATTTTTTATTCAAAATTTTTCCTATTTTTTAAATATATAATTGATGTTCTATTGGAAGAGAATCGTTGGTGATAAAGCGAAACTGATTCGGAATACGGTTTCAGCACCTGAAAATACATAAGGTTTAGGTGAATTGGTTCAAAAACTTTTTACAAATATTTTTTTCGTTGGCCTGTGATCCGTGCAGAAATATTCCAACCATTCAAGTCACATATCAACACTTTTTTGCCAGAAAACAGTCTGTTAGAGAGGAAATGGCTACTTCCGCAATGCCAAAGTAGAACTGGAATACGTAACATGATAATATCTTACATTTGTTGTTTCATAAATGTGATATTGTACAAGATGTGTTGAACAATCTAGAACCTGAAGTCTTTTCCTATTATTGGGAATGACAATGAAAATTTGTGAAAAAATCCAGCTGATCTGATAACTTTGGTGAAGGGTTCTTATGGTTCAACCAATTTTTTAGAACATACCTCAATTTCCAGTTACGGTAGTGTCACCCTTGAAGATCGTATCATTAGGATTTTGTTTTTTGTTTTTGAGTACACTTCGCTTTGAATATAATGCGAAATGGTTTCACGATTGTTTTAAATCTATCGTCTACGTCTGTCAAATTTGTAATTTTTTCAAAAGAATTACAAACTTTTATTTGTCAATATTTTGTGAAATATTATATAAAAAAATCGTTTATTTTTCCCACCTGCCTGATTTAACCAGTTTTTTTTTGTTTTCTCAACTTCAGAATTTTCCGGCTGAATGAAATCTCGTGAAATCTGAAAATACTAGTTGAGATGCAACACACTCATCTGCTTAAGGTATTTTTTATGATCGGATATTTCCCAAAAACAATATGTCATACTTGATGCAAAGTGGCTCTAGTTTCAACATCCAACATAGCAAAATTCGCTTCATTAATTTTCGACACATACAAAAGAGAATTCCAGTTAGTTGCCATAGCCCAGAAAATTTACAATCAATTTTAAACAATTATTCTCCGAACTAATACTCAAATAGTATATCGAGATACAAGTTTATAAGTGACCAGTAGAAGCACGCGCAACGAGTTTGAGGGCACGACGCGGAACGGAGTGCCCTCAACGTTGCAAGTGCTTTAAAGGCACTTATACACGTGTATCATACGCTATTTTTTATCATACCTGCATCATAACTTCAATAACAATGCTGGAAATGGATTTTAGATCAGGATAATGACAAGTGGTATTCAAATATCATATAATCATGATTATTCATTCAACATTCACTTGAAATAGTTGTTTGATATTTTTTATGTAATTTGACACATAAATGAAAAGTTGGACTTCTTTTTGTTACCTAGCAACCTTTAAAACACAGCGTGTTTTAATTTCGAGATTTCGCACGCTTTTTCCTTTAAAACACGGCGTGTTTTGATCTTTAGATTCCGCACGTTTTTTAGTTCATAAAACTAGGATTATTATGCAGGTATGATAAAAAATTACTGATCAATTAAGGTTGCTTCGAGTTGAGAAGTATGCTATGGAAACTATAGAACAGAATGTGATGGAATTGAGATAAAAAAGTGTTTGACAGTTCCTTTGGAATTATGAAAGAGTATCTTCAATTGTTCTCATTCGTGGAGAAAATACAAATCATCCATAAGTTGCAGAAATTTTCAACAGTCTACTGTGAGCAGGATTATCTCAGAGTTCAAATCGATGGCTTCAGTGCAAAATACTTTCGAAAGACCTCATATTCCAGAAGTTTATGACGAAGAGCATGGACAAATTAATATAACGGATATTTGTAATACGACTGGTGCTTGAAGGAAAATTCTACACAATCTTTTTCGAAACAGTGAGATTTTGACGATTTCTGTTTCGATTCCAAGGACGAAGAGAGGAAAATGAAAATGTTCCCTGTCAAATTTTATAAAAAGACGAAATGACTTTTACTTCGAATGTAGTCAGTTCACAAAACTGTAGGTGGTGAGCACAAGAAAACCCAAAGTATGTGCGCAGATAAATGTGTGGTGCGGTGTTTCAAACAACAGAGTGATTGGCCCATATTATTCGTGGAAAAATTTAAATTCAAAGAGTCACTTGCAGTTTTTGAGAAAGAAATAAGTCAATTTTCATGTGAAATGCCCCTTGGTGGAAGTCATAACTTGGTTTCCATTGACGGATCGCCAATTCATAATTGGGTCGGTGTTTTACAATGTATCTTGGAACTATCCCGAGGTAAGATAATTGGGCGTAATATGGAACAACCCTAACCATTCAACACGCCAGACCTCATTAGATTTTTTCCTTGGGATGTATTCGACGCGAAGAGTCTACCAGCGCAGACCATTCCGAAATGTGAACCATCTGGAGATCGTCATTCGAGAATATATATCAAATATTAGTTTTCAAGAAACGCTCTCAACAAAGTTGTGGCGAACCATTATTTGCATCGATCGTCATGGTAGACAAACCGAAATGTTATGACTAATGCCCAACCTACATCGTACATTGAGTTGATATTATTTGAATGGTCGTATAATTAGATTAAGCTCTATACATGTTTATTATAATTATTTTCACAGCATTCCAAGAGGAAATTGATCAATTTGTTGGTTCGGAGATTAATTTTCAAAAATTGAATAAACAAGAACTCAAGGTGAATTGATTAGGAAATTCATTCGAAAATTCAGAAAAAGAGGCACTTTTCATCAAGTTTTTTTTTTTAAAACCAATTAGGAACATTTAACTGGTGTTTTTCCGAAAACTGAATTATCCGGAAATTGATCTAGAGAGAAAATGAGAAAAATCTATATTATCCAAATTGGTCAAATTCTGCAGGAAGTATTTTTATGAATATTGTAGAATGACTTTCTTCAATTTATTTAAAAAAATTGGACAATTAACCAGTGGGCAGTATTTTTTTGAGAAGATGTGCCGCCTATAAATTCAACCGATTAGACGGAAAAAGGAGGACACCAACAACATGATAACTTTTTGAAATATCTTCCTTCAGTAGGCTTAGGTTATATTCATTAACTACTACAGGACGATTACCTGCACCTTTTTGGGGCCTTGTGGAACAAAAACGCACATTCTCACTCAACTGTATACTTTTTCTGTCGTCACATTACACCGGTATTTATCATTGGGAATACTTGGACACTTTCGATTTTTTGAATCGATTATTGAAATTTCCATAAATCAATAAATTTACCAAAAATTATACAGTTAGTATATAATTTTTCCAAGGTGTGTATTTAAATTTAGATCAAGCTCTATACTATGAAGATTTGTCTTAGGGAGGGAGTTTTATGAGATGTGAAATTTTACATGGAAATAAATAAGATTGTGACTATGACAACATGAAAAACAACATTGAATCTCATCAGAGACAATAGATATTTCAATGAAAAGTCATAAGATAATGCATCGTATTTAATGCTTTGAAAACTCAGAGAAATGGAAATATAATGACATCTTCAACTTCATGAAATTTCCAATTAACTTTGACGTTGGAATCCGATTTTGGGAAATCCCGTGCGGCGATTGCACATACAATTTGCAGTATGAGTATGATAGTTTTTTACACAATAATTTATTTCGAGTTTTTCATTCTTTTGAAGTGTGGATAGAGTCAAACTCAGTTGGACGTTCTTCAGATCATACTATAAATGAGTTATACATCAGAATGAAATAGGCAGAGAAATAATCAATGAGTTAGGAATATTTCAGGGAGCATCCAAATCATGTGATACATTGTAACGAAAATGGGGTCAGTAATTTCAACGAATACTATTATCTGTCACGTGCGACACGCTTAAATATTCAAAAAACTAAGTCTAGAATCCCCGAAAATGACATCTCCGGAATCATATGGTTCTTGGAAATATCTTTCATTGGCTGCATTATCCAGCACATACATGAGGGGCGTACTCTCCCAATTTCGTAAAGTCCCTCCCCTGATTTTGATCGTACGATGAAAAATCATTGGTTTGCCATGATGGGGCATCTTTCGAAGTGAACAACTTTTATCTCAGATCCAAAGCTGCGCTGGAATATGTTAACGAGTTGAACAGTCAAACCTAATTGAATCTCCCTGAGTTAGCTTTCAAATTATAACGAACTTTCATCCTGTCACTTGCCAGTGTCAACTTTTTCCGAATTGCCTCGTGGATTTTCAACATGCTGTCCCTCAGTTCATCTGAATAGTCCTGCAATCAAAGTTCCCTCTCGAAGATAGTGCTAGCCGAGATAAGTTTTGTTGAATGGTGAATGGCTGCTCTGTATGTCATCAGTAATAGTGATAGGTGTTTGTCCCAGCTCCTCTTATGATTTTTCATTATCTTGGAAAGATTATATCCCATAGTTCGGTTGATAATTTCAACCATGCCATCTGACTGGGGCGCCGCGGTTCTGGTCTTGTTGATATCCATCAGCTCACAAACCAAGAAATGAACTGTATTCCATGGAGTGTGTCTATCTTAGGAACCTCTGTATTTCGACATCCCACAGTTCATCAATGAATACCTGCAGTGCAGACTGTTTTTCGAAATTCTCCGTGGCATCTGAGTTGGCAAGGTGGATGAGTCCCTACACGTCTGCTTCAAACTTCTGCGGACTCTCACCAGATTTATGCACTCGTGTTTTCAACTGTGCCCGACAAAGCTGTTCTCAATATTGATCGCCCCATCTCAATTCTATAGCAGCAATAAGGTTTCCATACTTGCGATGTTGGTCTTCTGGGATGGTCTGTAACATTGCCAAAGAAGGTTTTCTCAAATTCACCATGAGTGCACTATCCTTTCCCTTATTGTTCCATCCATCAGCTGTTGCCCAATTTTTTTTTCGGTATATAAGTCATGGCGACTGCCTATCAAGAGTGCATGGTTTCACGGAATTTTACGATGTGGCAACTCTGTCTTGCATTTTCAGTGAAACAATTTTCCGCTTCCTCTACTCATTATGCTCACGTGCTCTATTAATGATTGCGAGATAAATCCATTTCGTCAAAATATCTCGTTAGTAACTGATTCAAATCAATCAACAACTACAGACTAGTGAATTGACGCCGCTCTATTACATATTCGAGTGTTTAATTTTGTTTATTTTATGATCGTGTATTTGCCTGTGGAATATGATCAGCTCATGATTTGTGAAAAACAACATGGACCGCAAACTGTCCCTTGAAGGAAGGAAGAAGATATCATCCTGCGATGCAACAGCTGGAACCCTATTCCATTTGTTTCAAATAATATCTTCCTGAATGTGGAAGCAACAGAGACGTTCTTTCGCATATTCCTATTAATTATCAACTAGGCAATATCATCCATCGAAAATGAATCAACCAATTGAGAAACAAAATTCCCCATGCTATGAACGATCATGAAAACAAAATCGAAAACAAAGAACAAAGACTCTATAAGACCCAACTGAATATCATCAAAAATATTAATCCACGAATAATAGTCATTGAACCTGACAGAAGCAAAACAATTCTTATTCCAAAGGAAAAAGTCTGGAATAATTACCTAAAGAAACAGAAACATACAAAAAATTGGAAATCAATCGCTTCAATGAATTTCAAGAACATAATAACAAAGTTGAGAAGGGTTGAATTCTCAATTGAATATTGAAAAGAAAGTAGTAGTTTTCTGTTAGACATTCATAAAAAATTACTTAATTTTTATCGTGGATTTTTCAATTCACAGAAATATCTTTCTATTCAATATTCAATTTAGAATGTTTCCCTTTTCAACATGAATACCCCACAAGAGGTTATCTTGAACGATGGGAGATAGTGACTATTTCAGTCGCAGATGATTCCACATCTCATTTTATGAACATCATGTTTATATATCAAAACAAATCAACCTATCATACCCTATGACATGTTTTGATGTCAAAAACACCAATTTCAAAGTGTCTCTCTGAAACAAATGTTTCTAACGATTTTTCATCTTTGCAAAGTGAGATTGCTTCTAGAAAATGTGTTACCCATTTCCTTCGATCTTCATGATATTCGTGGAAAAATGAAATAGATTTTCGTCGACAAAAATGTATTGAAGACCTAGTGAATGCGATGCCTCTCTTGCGTCAATGTTACGAATGTTTTCTGGTAAGTACTCTCTTTTGAAAAACATTTTTCTTTTTCCCATTCATCTATATGAGTTCTTAATCGAGACTGGAAAAGGAAATCAAATAACTATCTGATTAAAAATGCAAATTTTTTATTTCAGATTTTTTCTTTTGAGTTAGGGTCCTTTCTGAATTATCAGAGGTTGTTCGGAGTCCAGCGTGGCTTCAGCCGGGAAAGTAGGTGTTTTCTGTTAGACATTTATAAAAAATAACAATATTTCTATCGTGGATTCATCAATTCACAGAAAAATATTTCTATTCAATATCCAATTGAGAATGTTTTCCTTTACAACATGAATACCCACAATAAGTTATCTTGAACGATGAAAGATAGTAACTAAAGTTTATCTTTCAATCGCAGATGATTCCACATCTGATTTCATGAACATCATGTTTATATTTTCAAACAAATCAATCTATCATACCCCATGACAGGTTTCAATGTCAGAAAAATACGAATTTCAAAGTGTCTCTCCAATAGAAATGTTTTTAATCTTTTTCCATTCTTTCAAAGTGAGATTGCTTCTAGGAAATGTTTTTCTATTTCTTTCGGTCCTTCTGATGACCGTGGAAGCGTGAAATAGATTTTCGTCGATAAAAATGTATTGAAGACCTAGTGAATGTGATGCCTCTCTTGCGTTAATATTACATATGATTTCTGGTGAGTACTCTCTTTTGGAAAACATTCTTCTTTGCCTCATTCATCTAGTTTTAAATCAAGACTGGAATAGAAAATCAAATAACAATCTGAATGAAAATGCAAATTTTCAAGTTTTTCCTTTTGAGTTAGGGTTCTTTCAGAATATCTATCTGATGTAGTTCGATCTCCAACGTGGCTTTAGCTGGGGAAGTTGTTGTTTTCTGTTAGATATTCACGAGAATAACTTAATTTTTATCGTGGATTCCTCAATTCACAGAAAAAATTTTCTATCCAATATTAAATAGAGAAAGTTCTCCTTTTCAACATGAATACCCCACAAAAGGTTATCTTGAACGATGGAAGATAGTGACTGAAGTTTATCTTCCAGTCGCAGATGATTCCACATCTGATTTTATGAACAACCTGTTCATTTTTTTGAACAAATTCATAACAGGTAACTAACTTGTGAGAAACTGGAAATGAATATCATGATTTCCAAAACATCCAAACAATAACTAATGATACAAAACATGAAGAAAACATGTCATCGGGACCTATATTACGTAGTACCTAAACGCACTCCTGAAATTTTTTATTATTTCGAATGTCACAGATAAAAATGATGGCTATATTAACGATTCGTTAAAAAAAAAAAAATTCAATGAAAATACAATATGAAGCACATCACTCCACACAAACAATTCAAGCAGAAATATAATTACCACAATATAAAACCATCTTAATAACATTTCCCTCACTATAAGATAAATCAATTACTGCCACATATCTCACATAATTTTTTTCTTCACTACCATATGTTTTTTATATGAACTAATAAATAATTATGACATAGGCATTGGTGAGCCTATGTCCAAGTACAATCGTGCAATTAGTCACGGAAGAGCTGAAAAGAACGATAATAATACTCATATACAAGGAATGTGGAAAAACAAACATCTCAATATTACTTAACTTAACATCTTAATATCACTAAATCTAGAGTTGATAATGATAACATAGTATATGATACAATACCAGTTACATACAAGAAATATAAGGATATAAATATGCATAACTATATTATGTATGTATATAACTACCGTATGGTTAAAAAAATGGAAATATAATGTTTGAATGGGTAGATCACCGGATATATAATGAATAATATGGGATCTTTATAAAATATCTTCTACATGTCGATGGATGTCGATTCTTGGGATGTTTTTATATGGTTTTCCAATTATCTTTTGAATAGGATCTGTGGTATCATTTGCTTTAGTGCTTGTGGAAGGGAGTTGAAAAATTTGAGTTCAAGATAAAGGTAAGCTCTCTGCATGTTATGTTTTTCTGGTTAAATGATGAAATAATTCTTGGCATTCCTATATCTGGTGTTGTGGTGGTGTTCGATCGGTGAAAGTTAATTTTTCCGTCCGTGTTGATATATGGTAACCTGCAGGAAATAAAGTTGCTGTATATAAAATATTTCTGAAATTTTGAAGAGTTCCTCTGTTGGGTAGTTTTTGGGTTTTCGCTATATGGTTTTTAATCTATATTTTTGGCTCGTTTCAGGACCTGATATGTGAGTTCTCAGGGCTGCCCCCCATGCTATAATATTGTAGGTTAAATGACTTTCTATTAATGAGAAGTAAATTTCAACGCAGCTGAGCGGTGTTATGGACAAAGGGGAGAATTTTTATTTTGTATTGTACCGTTCTCAGTTTTTTCATTAATAAGTCAATATGAACATCACATTTCAGGTTGGTATCAATATATACACCAATATATTTGATGTTTGTAGCGGAAGTTATAGTGATTGGTTGTTCATTTCCCTGCGGTATGGCCAATGCATTGAAGTTAGGTAAGTTTTGTATAGGAAGTGAAGGGAATATTGTTTACATTCATCGTGAGTAGCCGGCTATTGAATCATTCCATAATTTTTGAGAAATCATTTTCTTCAATTGATTCTAAATTTTGCCAGGTATTAGTTATCAATAATGATTGCATAGCATCCATACTAGAAAACAAACTCAATTCCTTTTTCCCATAATTTCAATTGAGTTTAGAAAAGGAGAAATATGATAAAATCAACTTTTCACATCTCTCAATGGAAGAAAGGGAAAAAATCCTCATACAATGATGGTACATGACAGATATTTGGTCAGAAAGTTATTTTAATTTTGATTATAATTATCCAATATATTACAAGTATGACAAAAAGAAAGTTATCATTTTTATGTTCATACAGTTTTATTTTCGTCTTTTGATGGCTCGAATAACAAGTCGATTCCTTGAATAAAAGTGCTATCGATACTATTTCGTGGGCGTTACCTCTCACTGAGTACGATATTAAATTGAATCAGAAATTGTCATATGAGCCTCTCTTCAAAGTCAGCTTTCCCAGTTCATACATATGTCAATTCCGTAAAAATATTGCCACTTGTCTTTACAACTCCACTTTTCTTCTCATTCCGAGATTATTCTGTTTTCAGAACTTCGAAAGCAATATATAAAAGTCAATGCGATACCCCCGAGGGTAGTGATATTTTCCCCTTCGGTGAATAATCAGAATGTTCAATTTCATACATCAGTCACATAACTCTCATCTTGAAATAACAAGGTATTGCCAGAAGTCACGCATTGACGAAAATATTTTCGATGGAAATACAGGATTTGTTTTCACAAATCCTGTATAAACATTCAGGATTTCGAAAAGAGGAAATAGCGTCTGTGAATACATATTAGCAAGTGAAAAATTAAGGCAATCCGGACAAATTTTTAAAATATAGAAAAAAAAATTACTTCGAGCAGGATCAAACCTGCTTCCTTTAGATCTCTAGTCATACTCTACCAACTGAGCTATCGAAGACACAAGGTTTCGTCTGCGCTTCGAAAATCGCTTTTTACAAGCTTTTATTTAACTTGCTCCGTTCGTATGTCATTCTTTCCGGTTCAAAATTTTCAATCCATTTTTGGATCACTTGCCGACATCCGATAAGGCTGAAATTTGTCAGGTGTTCATAATTCCGGTGACAATGCATTATGAAATTTGTGTTAGAGAAAAAACAGAACTACGGCTCCAAGATGGCGGGCGAGTTTTGTGATTATGGCTCGATTCGATTCAAAATTGGTATGGGTGAGAATTTTTGGGGACGAAAACTGTGAATTTTTTGTCAAAATTCAAAAACTCAAGATGGCAGCTCCAAGATGGCGGCCAAGTTTTGTGATTATGGTCCGATTCGATTCAAAATTGGTATGTGAGGATTTTCAAAGTCGGAAATTATGAATTTTTTGTCAAAATTGATAAATTCAAGAGGGCGGCTCAAAAATGGCGTAGGAGTTTCGTGATTATGGTCCGATTCTATTCAAAATTGGTATGAGGGGGTTTTCGGGGCCGGAAATTATGAATTTCTCATCATAATTCACAAATTTGAGATGGCGGAAAAGTTTTGTGATTCCGGTCATAATTCGATTCAAAATTGGTAGTTCGGGATTTTCGGGGTCAGAGATTATGAACTTAGTCGCAGATTATTGATTTTTAGTTGAAATTCATAAATTGAAGATGGCAACTCCAAAATGGCGTATGAGTTGATCTTTAGATGGTCTCCTCATTGAAGGACTAGATAGCTCAGAACTCACAGGAAAAAAGCATCTTGATAACGATGCTTCAACAAAAATGCAAAGTACTAAAAAGCACAAAATAAAATAATTAATAAAAACCTTTCTAAAGACGAGCTTTTATTCAAATGCAGTTAAAAGTAAAAAATAGCTGCTTTGGATGTGTGACGTAGGTTATGAGTTATAGATTCAAAAGCTTGTCGCTTTTGTATCCGAACTGAAAACTTTACGCGACCAGCTTTTGAATCTATAACTCACGGAATAGCCTACCTCACACATCCAAAGTAATGATTCTCCAACTTAGTGCATTTGAATAAAAGCTTGTATTTAATGAGGTTTTTTATAAATTATGTTATTCCTATGATTTAATGTTAGTTTTTTGTTGGGATGGAATGATGAGGTACTATCAGTGGCTATTACGATCATTTTCACCCTTCATCCCAACGTCGACGTCAAATGATGGTTCCAGTCAAATCGCGGGCGTTTGATCTCCGACCACTGAACAAGATTTCCAAATATAAATTGCGAAAAGAAGAAATATAATTTGAAAAAATTCGTCTGGAATGCCACAATTTTCCGTCTACTGATATATATTCACAGACGCTTTTTCCTCTTTTCGCTATTTATATTTGGCAATATTGTTCAGTGGTCGGAGATCAAGCTCCCGAAATTCGACTGAAACCGTCATTCGACGGCGACGTTAGGATGCTGGGTTAAAATGTTCTTGATGGCCACTGATAGTGCATGAGATCCTTTCTACCTCATTAATCCATCCCAAAAACAAGCTAACATTAAATTATAGAAAGAAGCGACCTTCGAGGCGCAGACGAAACCTTGTCTCTTCGATAGCTCAGTTGATAGACCGTATGAATAGAGATCTAAAAGACGTAGGTTCGAGTCCTGCTCGAAGATGTTTTTCTTTCTATAATTAAGAGATTTGTCCGAATTGCCACAATTTCCCATTTACTAATTCAGGATTTCATTCATTATTCACTTGGATGGTTATGATACCACAAATCCAGTGTGTTATATCCACTCGGAGGTCATTGTAACGAATTTTTCGTTACTTCCTTGTACAAAATCAATTTCTAATAATTTTTCCGTTAACCTTTACGGTGGTGCGAGTCAGTAGTCACTGCTCAGGTCGTAACCGGCGATCTTTATTATCGATCCTTGAAAATGTGATCATAACAGTTCGTATCTCATATCGAATGGTCGGTTGTTTTTTCCATAGAGAAAAAACCGAGATTGGTTTGGGAAAAAACAGGTGAAGTGGTGATTTGGTGGAACCGAAAAGATTATCGTTCTCTTTCCTCGATTGAACCTCGACATATGCAGGTGTGCTGAGTGAATTGATTCTGGTACGTTACGATCTTTGAATTTAATGGCCTATCACTGTTGATATTGGTGGAGTATGATTATTTTCCTTATTTTGCAATCAATGTTGTAGTTGATTAACATATTTTTCTTGCTTTCAATATGCTTGTAATATTCGACTTCTTTGAGGTATGGCATGGTAATTGTTGAAGGTCAAGTATGTTTTATACTGTCAGATTTTCGTCACCTTTGGAATTATCAGTGAATTTCCGATTAAATCATCTATATATTATTTTATATCTTACATATCGTATCTGATACTCCCTGTGGCTACTTCCTATCAAGGTTGATCTGTGTCTTTGAATTAAGTGAAGGAAAAAACAAATACATATATTTCGGCCCTTTTGACAAGCATTTATCATAGTATCCGTTCGGACGATTGGCGACAGATTTTTTTGGAAATCAGTTCTACGCTTTTCCCATTTTTAGGTACCAGACAATTGATAATTTCGAGTGGACTAGCGCTTACCTCACAGTACCAGAGGATTTTTCCAAGGATTCCGATTGCAAAGGGTGTATTCGACTATTCTGGGAAATTATTTTGGTTTTCTCTTGGGAAAAAATTGCTTCTGGAGAGCATTGTACCTCTGGCTTAACTTGTCTCAGAACACTCGATTTTCACTTCCTTTTCGCCAAGAGCAGCGAAATTCATTCAATGTTTTGAGAAATACCTGGCCTATCGATTGGAAAAGGGAATTTGCCACCCTATTTCAAAATATCTCTGAAAATTCTTTGATTGAAATAATTATTTAACTGTATCTTTATCTGAGAGAGTTGTGCCCACTGGAAGACGTGTGGTCTCCCTCTTCTTTTCTTTACCGAATAGTATACTTTTGCTCTAGTGCCTGATTAGTATTTCGGTTCATAACGCTATATTTTCCTTTGGTACTTGACGAAGTATATTGCTTTAAAATAGTATATCTTTACTCTGGCAACATTCGAGTATATTGCTTGGAAATACTATGTTTTTTCTCTGACAAACTTTCGAGTATTTTTTCCTTGAAATAGTATATTTAATTTTTCCTGGTAAAGTCTCAAGGAAATTTTTATATTTCTTTTTGAATACATTTACTTATTAAATTTTTCTTGGACTCTTCTGATACATTTAATCACATTATCAAAGCTCACTTTGTTTCAAAATTTAACTGAATTTCAAAAATAACGTTTCGGGTGGGGTTTGTTTTGTTCTGTTTTGAATTTGGCTCATTGTTAATTTTTTTAAATGATTAAAATTAACTTGGGAATTTAAATCCAGAATAGCATATTTGATTGCTACTATATTTTTATTTTCACTGTGATCTTCCGGTCTTACATATGGACTGAGGGCATTTTTTTATATACCATAATTTGCATCTATCTCTTGACTCTAGATTGAAATTTGAATCTTTAAAACTTGAGGTTCAAAGGATATCCTTCGTTCTTCCCCATTTTGTGAAATTTTTTATTCCTATCATCTTCTTCGCATGCTATATACCACGAAGTGAAGCCACCTAATGAGACAGAAGGACTGGTACGTCAGGAGGTCATACGACACGTCAAATTCAGCCTGGTCCGTGAAGATAAAACCAATTCACGTCAACAAAGGGGTCTAAAAACTAACAGATATTCACCCACGACCAGATTCGTCGTCGTACCGCTGAGACCATCTTCGTCCAAACCAGCCTTTCATTCAAATTTTATCGTAGTCAAAATTTGCTATGTATATTTAATTTTTGAATTTTTCCATTGAATTTTCTTCTACTCTCGAAGCAACATTGTTCAAAGTTTTCTCATAAATTCATACCATCCAGTCACTGTAAGATTTTTAGTCTGGAATAAATTTGTAAAGTTGATTTCCTGCATATTCATTTGCCTTCCCATACAAGCTAGGTGACATTTATTTAGTAAATTGTTGTTTATCTTTAGCCAGCCTGGCGCCCAACTGTTGAACTTGAAGTTAACTGATGTATAATTTTTTTAGTGGCCCAATTTGGCAAACTAGAAAAAGTCATTAATTGAACCTTACTCACTTTCAACCGTATCAATCTGAGCAGCCTATCAGCAAAGTGATTTCACCTTCTTAAATCTGAATCAGATACTTCAAATTCAGGGTTCAGAAATAAGGGGTGTAACAGTCTTTGGACTGCCATTAGCATACTGGTTCCACTGAATAATTGAGTTTCATATCAATTTCATCCAAGTATCATAGCATCAACATATTTTTCCATAATTCGGTACTCCATTCCTTTCCAATAGAAATCAAAGTCCTCATCACTGTCAACCTTGTTCAATCCTCTATCAAAATATGCCTCATAGTTCCATGAAATGAACCAAACTCGACTATTTTTATCGACTTCCGGAAAAAAATGGATACAGCAGATATCAACGCATCCGAGAATTGTCGGGATAGTTTTATTGCCGATCGGCTGACGCGGTATTTATTGTTTGAGAGTCCATAAAATGAAGTTTGATAGCTGAAAACAATAAACAGCTCTGGGTTTGCTAGCTTTTAGGAGTACGCAGAAATTGGATCAATGGCGGAGAGAAGCCAAATTTTTGTCTGAGATTTTCAAGTGTTCCACGGTCGAATTCTGAATTTGCCCATTGGCTGACTGATCTGAAAATTGTGCAAGTGATAATCTTTCATTTCAAATAACGTTTGGGTTATTATATCTTCCACCGTTCTCAAAACTGGTTTGAGTCGCATTCAAAAATGTTTTGAAATCCCAATGTCGAGAAATGTTTTTATTCGTACATGATTTCAGGTGACATTTATCGAGTACGAATCGACATATATGATGTCATCGCTTTGAATAAAACTGTTGCACTGTGTGTCTTCAGTAACATGAATCAAATCAGACTCCCATGTGTCAATATAATTTGATTGAAATCCCAATGAGAACATCCAAATTCATCAGGATGATGGGGTAAAGGCCCTTATATCATTGCATTTATATAAATGGCTAGCTGGTACCCGCGTCTTTTTCCGCGAAGATTTTGTATTTCTTCCTATCCTTTTCTTTGGGTAGTTTCATCTAGCTTGTGCCTGTCCCTTTGTCCGGTTTCAGTTATTCCAGTTTCTGATTTCCATTATCCCTTATTCTGTTATTACTCCAACCCGTTATCCCATTTCCCAATATCTCGTTATCACGTTTGAGTGGCATAATTGATTTGTCAGCGGAAATAATGCTTTATGACGACTATTATGAATTCATTAACAAGTATTTTTTTCATTTTCAACAGTAACCTCGAATACCCTACTTCCAAATCTAACGGAACTCTCATACAAACGTCACCTTCCATTTCACATCTCTAGGGGTTGAGTTCCTAAGAATAATGTTTTTAACACATAAATCAAATGCTAATGTTTATGCCTCTAACTTAAAAACTAACGGGACTCCCATACAAACTTTTTTCATTCAACCACCATCATATCCGTCAAGGGTTGCATTACCAAAAACACCGGAACATTCTTCATTAGCAACAAAGACTTTAGATACCAATTTTTATTACCACAACCTAGTAACTAACGGTACTCCTATACAATCTTTTAATCCCTCTTGGATTGAATGTTTTCGAAAAATATGTTTCTTTATTGGAAAATAAAAGTCAGAATTTCAATTATCATGACTCCAACTTCAAAACGAATGATACTTCCAACTTTCACCCCCTTCCACTCGTTTAGGAATGGACTATAAAAAAATTGTAACTTATGTAGATCGTACTTATGTAGATCGTAGATTGTGGATTGTAGAGGGGTCGATATGTCTTGTCTATCCAGTGAGCAGTTCCGTTAACAGTTTCAAGTATTTTTTAACTAGCTCGAGAAGCTGTTCAGCTTTCTTTGGCGATGGGCTTAGAAGCCTTTTCGCTTGTCTTTGCCCCACAACCTTGTTCCAGTGGGTTTTAATTTGGTCAGCGTCCCAGCAAAACTCGTCATTGATTTGGGCTTTGTAGAGACCACAAAAGGGTTCCTGGCCAGAAAATGTGTTTGTGCCTTCCTTGGCAAGGCTGTCCGCTCCTTCATTGCCTTTGATTCCCTCGTGACCTGGCACCCACATGAAAGTTACCTGATTGCTCTTAGCCAGTTGTCTTAGGAAGAGTTTGCAGTCCCAAGTCATTCTAGACTCACAAGTGTGTGACTTAAGAGCTTTTAGTGCTGCTTGGCTGTCTGATAGGATATAGATCCCTGCCCCCTGAAGCCTCTTCCAAAGCATCTTTGGGCGCGAATTCCCATAGCATGGGTTTCTGCTTGAAAAATTGATGAACCTTTGCCTAGGGATTTTGGGAGCCTGAAATTGGGACCCGTTATTACCACTCCAGCCCTCTCGTTCATTTTGGAACCATCAGTATGCCATACTGATACATTCTTTTCTAATTGAGGCCCGTTCATTGTGAATATATAGTGATTGTCTATAACCACTTCATAATTCACTTCGCACTTGTGCCCAGCTGGCATGATATCTGATGGCTTGTACCTGGATTCTAGAGGGATATTTGCCAGAATCTTCAGATGTCCAATCAGATTTCCAGCCTCCAAGATTATTGCCTGGTGCAGTCTGAAGGCACTTTCTGCCACTTTTTTCATTACACACAATTGCATTGGCGATAGATTGAGCATTACTTCTAGTGCTGCAGTGGGGCACGTGAATATTCCCAGACAGGCTAACCGCTGCACTTTCTGCAGTTCGATTCGTGCAGAGTGCTGTTGGGTTTCTGGCCACCATACTAGTGAGGCATAGGTGACAATGGGTTCGATAATCGTTCGATATAACCACTATATCATTTTCGGCTTCAAACTGTTGGCGTTATTTATAGACCACCGACATCAAATATTCCTGTATTTATTAGTGAATTTGGAGAAAGTCTCACTATAGTCGCGCCTAGATCCGATGATATTATTTGCATGGGTGACTTCAATATCAATGGTCTAGATATTACAGACAGGAACTATATTCTACTCAATGAAATTTTCTAAACATATGAATTAAAACAAATTATACAATCGCTAACTAGAGTCACGCACTCGTCGTCCACTCTACTAGACTATGTTATTATACACGAGAAATTGAATTGGGATGACTGTGGAACAGTCGATTCACATCACATATCAGATCACTACTCAGTTTATTGTATTATACCGCAAACGAAACATCTCAAAAAACCTGTATTAAAAACGTTACACAATTTCAAAAATTTCGACATTGAAAATTTCACATATGATTTGGGTTTGATTCCATGGGATCATATGTTTTTGATGGATGACATTGACAATAAAATTGAATACTTCTGTTTGCATATTCTTAACTTATTTGATATTCAGTCTCCATATATCACAAAAAACTTCAACAAGCCATTTACTCCATGGATAACCGACAATATGAAACTCATGATGAAACTTAGGGACAAAGCTCTGAATAAATATAGAGAAACGGGCATGGTCTGGGATTGGAATTACTACAAAACTCAGAAATTCTTCTATTGAACGCGAAAGAAAGGCTTATCTGGAACATATTACTGTGAATAATAATAGATCCAAATATTTGAAGCTCAAACTCAGGAAACTAAACATACATAGTAAATCCATATCCTCGAATATTCCCGCTCAGTTGCACAATGCAAGTGATATTAATGATTTTTTTATATCGTCCACCAAACTGAGCAATAAAATTGATTTTGGCATAAGAAGTTTTTACGAAAACAACATAAATTATTCTGTAACTACATTTTCAGAATTTCATCTGATCACGTAGGCTGAGTTACTGACCTTCATGTCACAAATAAAAAGCAAGTCTAGAGGAATTGATGATCTTGATAATTTTCTTGTGAATCTCTGTTGCCTATCATTATTACCCATCATATTATATATCATGAACTTCTGTCTGGAAAAAAATGTTTTTCCTAGCATGTGGAGAAAATCTATTTTGATCCCAATACCAAAAGTAAAGGAACCAATAGAATATAAAGATCTGCGCCCTATTTCCCTACTGCCCTACCTCTCAAAAATTTTAGAGAAAGCACTAGCTCATCAGCTTCGTGCTCATTTTTGTGATAATAATATCCTCTCTATGATGCAGTCAGGATTTAGGTCGAATTATAGCTGTGCAACGGCCCTACTGAATGAACTTGATGATATTGTCAGAGCTTGGGATAATGACGAAATTACTGCTTTGATTCTGATCGATTACAGTGAGGCCTTTGATACGATAAATCATCAACTTCTTCTCTCCATAATGCATTATAATGGTTTAACTGATAATGCCGTAAAGTTTTTCACATCGTATCTCTCGAACCGATCGCAAATGGTCAGGGTTGATGATGATTCATCAAATTTAAAGACATTGACATCGGGTGTACCCCCAGGGTCAATACTTGGGCCCATCTTGTATATTATATATACGACTCAACTGACCGTAGGATTGAACAATTTGAAGCGTCATATGTACGCCGATGATACTCAATTGTATTATTCATTCAAATACGATGTGATGCAGCATAGTGTTGATATCATGAAAAAAGAACTGAACCACTTAGTGGAAGTATCGAAAAAACATTCCCTACACATAAATATTGACAAGTGCTCTGTAATCAAATTTGGAAGACAGGGTACTAGGTTGAAAGTTGGTGATTTGGGTACAAAAATAGGTGGTGTACATCTTCCGGTAACAAGTCATGTGAGAAATTTGTGAATTACAATTGATGACGACCTAAAATTCAAAAAGCATATATCACTGTTGATACAAAAGGCTTATGGAAAAAAGAAATCATTATATCCTCACAGACATTCCTTGAACCTGAGAACCAAATTGCTATTGTGTGATTCTCTGATTCTGTCTACTTTTAACCATTGTGATGTAGTATATCACTTCTTTTTGAATACCAATGAACAACGGAGAATAGAAGGTTCAAAACTCATGTTTGAGATTTTCATTTGGCATTAAAAAGAGGGATCCCATTTCACACACCCTTGAAAAAGCAAAATGGTTGAAAATGTTTGATAGGCGCACACTTCATTCCGCGGTGTTATTCCATAAAATAGTTGTCACTCATACACCCCCATACTTATATAATAAAATACAGTTTAGAACGGATGTGCATCATGTGAACATAAGACGTAAAATGATTCCTATTGTTAGACACTTCACCGAGCATTTCAAGCGATCTTTTACTTATACCATCGCAAAGTTATTTAATGACCTCCCGCCGATCCTCCAATCTAAATCTATTGTGTGTTGCAAAAATTGTTAGCAGAATCTATTATCAAAAACTATAATCAAATAAACATCATTATTAAATATATATGTGTTCTCCACTGTAATAATTATCACCTATTATTTTTGTAAGCTTCATTCATTCTCTTTCATATTGTATTCTGTTCTGTATTCTTCAATGTCTTTCTTTTTCTCTCTATCATTGTCGTTCTATATTATTCACATTATCATTATACCATTATTGATTTAATTTTGTAACAATATCCATATGGTGTTTGTATACTTTCATATGTATGAGAGTGGATCTCATGATTTGATTTTATTCCAAAATTGTTTTAATGATGTCTCATGGTGTAGTCGATAAAATCTTCATCGAGAAAACAATGGAATAAGCACCCTTCGTCATAATTATTACAATTAAAATTAATTTCACGTCTTTATATTTTTTCTCTTCCTTCGTATTTTGTTTTCATTTATTATTATTTATCGAGGTGCAAGAGTAAAAATGGTTTATACCAATCTTGTAACCTATTGACAGGTTCCATTTTTTTTCTTTCCCCAAATGTATCTAGATATTATTTTCTGTCAATAAATGTATATATTAAATATTATTAAATAATAATCCCCATTCCTCGCCAAAAACTCCACGGTACGTCCAGGTTGCCGCTGTAGCCTTGGACAATTTTTTTTATATGACTGTTCCATGTTAGTATCTGGTCGATTATGATGCCCTGGTATTTGACTTCATTGGGAAAAGATAGCTGAGTTCCATTCAGGGTTGGGGCTCTCAGTTCATACTCACGCCTCTTTGTGAATGAAACCAGCACTGTTTCGCTAGGATTTACATTTAGTTCCTCCTTCGCGCACCAGCTTCTGATTATATTTCGGCTGTCTGCATGCGATTTCATATTATCCCGTCATGTTTGCCCCTAATTGTGATGACCAGGGCATCAGCGTAACCTTGAGTCGTAATTCCAGATTCATGTAGCTATCAGATTATCCCCCGTCAGTGACCACAGCAAAGGCGATAGAACCCCACCTTGGAAACAACCTTTTTCCGCTGTCATTCCGGCCGTTTTCTCTCCGAAAGCAGCTACAATGATTCTGCTTCTCAGCATTTCAAGTATACATCTGATGATTGAGTCATGTGAGGTGTTATCTGAAGCACCCTCTATGAATGCACATAGAGCCATTTCTTTGGCCAGGTATGTCTTTTCTATGCTTTCAAAGAGCATTGATCGTTGATTTGCCTGCTTGATGGGCGAACTGTTTTTTGTGAAGCGGTTTGTCCAAAAGTATTTCACTTCTTAAATAACAGTCTATAATTTTCTCCATTGTTTTCAGGAGGGAGGAGGTGAGACTGATGGAGCGATAAGATTTTGGTTCGTCTACTGGTCGTCTTTGGAATGAACACCACTGCAGCCTTCCTCCAGGCTTTCGATTTGTGACCGAAAATGGAACTGGCCTTGAACAGCCTTTTCAAGGAGGGCTCCATTATTGCAATGTCATTTTGTAATAAGGCTGTCCTTTCCGGCCGATTCAAAAGGTTTGAAGCTTTTAAATGTCTCATTTGATCTTTTGGGTGGTGAAGATTTTCCCGCTAGGCTCCTGCTGGTTCTGTTGAGTTTGGTGACAACCCCTTCCAGCTGAGCACTTCGCAGTTCCTTCAACATCCTCAGATCCAGGAGAGTGTGTCTGGATGAGAACACTCATGCTTTCCTTCTCATTTTCTGCATATCCACCGTTCGGCTTGTTTATCAGACCGATGCCGTTGGTATGTTCTTCAGAATTAACTTTCTGGAGGCGTTGGGCTGGGGCTAATTTCGTAATGCCCCCCTCACATTTGCCCCCATGTTCTTCTTTTGGATTTTCTGAGTTCATTGTTGTACTCAGGAAGAGCTGATTTGTAGTCTTGCCAATGTCCCAGAGTTTTAGCTCTATTGAAGAGTTTCCTCACTTTCCTTACTTACTCTATTGAAGAGATTCCTTACTTTTTAAGTTTGGCTAGCTTTTTATTCCACCGAGACACGTCTCTATTGACTGACTTTTGTTTTTCTGGGCAGCTGATATAATATGCTTTCATTATAGCATTTTGAGGCTGCTTGGAGGGGGTATCTAGTTTTTCAGCTGAATCGATGGATAGATGTTGGTCCTCCAACTGCTTTTCGAAAAGCTCTTCATAAGCATCCCAGTTGGCCAGTTTGGATATCCTATATTCTTCGAAGCGTGTTTTCGATGACACCAAGTCGAATCTTATGTGTTGATGATTCGACATCGATGAGTCATCAGATACGTGACAGTTGTGAATATAGTTTGTTATAAATAGATCAGCAAGTGTTACCTTCATTGACAATGTTTATGTTAGTTGCACAAAAATATTCTAAGAGGTACTCACCACGTGCGTTTATGTCTGTACTTTCCCATGTGAGATGGTGCGCATTTGTGTCACAGCACAGCATGATATGCCTGTTTTCTCAATGACACCATTTGATGAGGCTTTGGACTTCCTCTGGTGGTGGGTGTGACGGCGAGTCCCCTGAGAAGTAGGCCGAGGCCATAACAATCTGCCTCTTGCCTGTTTAAGTTGGTACTCCCACGATGGTGGTTGCCAAATCTCCAGTGATGAACTCTGGAACAGGAGTTAATTCAATGTTGGGTGCAAGCAGTATGGCTGCTCGTGGTATTTCATGGGTGTTGCAGAAAAGAACCTTACATGATTCAATTGCGAGTTCTTGTATTCGTCCTCTGTTGATCCAGGGTCCTTGAAGCAACCCCATACTGAGGTTTTTCAATTAAACTTCCTTTTGAGCACACTCGTGGTTGCTTTCGAATGTTGGAGGTTTATTCGAAGAACTTCGTGCGCGGTTTGTACCAGGTAGTTTTCCATAGTGAGTTCCAGCTCTCCGGCGCGTCATGATTGCTCTGGACATGTCATCCAGTCGCCCTCCTGACCCGCCGGAGAACAGGTTCCCTCCTCAACGCTGTGGTTCCTGGTATCTTCGTTGGGGTGATTTTCGTTAGGAAATGGCAGGACCACAGGTGATCCTGTCATTCCCTATCCAGCGGTGCTATGTGGAAGCGAACACCCGATGGCTGAGTTCACCAATCATCATCATAGCCTCAACCTGCGTGCATGAGGTGAATAACACTACAAGCAGCAAGCCAAGCAGCTGGATTATGGCCAAAAGCAGCCAACCCCGTCATCATAGTTATACGCTATGAAAATTTTTGCTCTTCAGGTCCAGCGGTTTGGTCTGAGCATTGATCGTGAGTCAGTAAATCAGTAAGGGCATAATATAATAATATTTGTATAGATAACGAGAAACACTGAAATCATTTTATTGATTTCATTCTTCAAATAAGTAAAATTCTCTTACGATTCCGAGGTCAGTCTTCATAAGAGCATTGTATAGATCATCTTCAAATAATGTTTACATCTCATTACAATGTGTTTCCTTTCAAAATAACCAATTTTTGGAAGGGAAGAAAAGCCCACATACCAATTTCAACCAACCTCAAAACTAAAGGTACTTTCACTTTCATTCTTCTTCTCACCACTTTTTCCAACCGTAAAGGTTGGAATGTTGTTCATCTATGTCATCATAGGAATGTGCTTTCGGAATTTCAGCTCTTGAGGTCCAGAAGTTTGGTCTGGTCGTTGATTGTCAGTCAGGATATCTAATTATATACAGTATCGAAAAGTATTTATCTTGGGTATGGTGGTTTCATGAGAGCGTAAAGAATGGCTTGCTTTATGTTGAGAGAGCATTACAATTTCTCCTCGACCCGCTCGAGGAAGGGATATCGACGTCACGACACAAAGATAGGAGAGTCAGAGCGGTCAGCTGAGGACGTCAGTATCATACAAGCAGCAGTCGATAGAATGTGTGCGCTGCAATGAAGAAGAATTATTGACGATAATTTCACATCAGATAATTTGAACAAATTAAACTGAATCATTGATTCAATTTAATCTGTCGGACGACAGGTAGATCAAAATATCTTTGGTGCCGAGGTGGCCGCGGAAACAAAAGAAAATTCTTGAACTTAAACAAAAGCAAACGATATTGCTGTAAGACAATAAGAACAAAAAACTTATTTCTAACAGAAAAACGATTCTTTCTTGAATGGAGAGAAAAAATATTCACAAGAAAAGACAAACCAAATTAAATATTTTGTGTACGGAATTATTTTATCAAATGTTCGAACAAACGACCATTTTGGTCCAAACAATAGCCGAATCTATTGTACAATTCTGTTCTGGTATCCGCAAGGGTAACTGGTGTTACCTGAGCACACAACTGAATAATTTTTGCCCTCAGTTCATCTAAATTGGTGGCACGTTCGAACTTATGCTGATATACCTCCGATTTTAGCATGAACCAGAAATTAAAATCGAGAGGTGCTACATCTGGTGATCGAGGTGGTCAGTTGATTGTACCTCGCGTACAAATAAACCGATCAGGAAATAATTGATTCAAAAATGTAACCACCGTGCCTGCATTGTGGGCAGGACAACCATCTTGTTGTAACCACACGTCGTTGAAGTAAATCGGAAGAGCGCGAACTGAAGGAATAATTTGATTTTGCGAAAGTTGCAAATATTTATCTGCATTTAAATTCCCTTCAATGAAAAATGGGCCTATGACGTGATCGCCTAAAAGTCCCGTCTACACATTTAATTTGCTTGGGTACTGTTTCCTCACAGCAATACTCGAATGTTTATTTTTACGAGACCAATAACGTACTACGGATGGCTTGTGTTCCCAATGAATTGAGAAGGACGATTCATCGGTAAATAACACCTTTTTTAGAAAGTCACCATTTACACGAAATGCCCTATTGCATTATAACCATTTCTCTTCAAAATATTCCTTACAGTTCTTTCATTCAAATTCACTTCGTTGGCGATCTGTCCACTCGAACAAGGTGTCGTTTCTGCCAATGCACACACCTGTGTTTCTCTTATTTCCCGTTCCTAGGGTATTTTTCTAGGATGCGGTGGTGGATTTGTGGGACAACATTATTTACAATGTGCTGCCACACACCCAGAATTCTGAAATTTATTAATAATTGAAAGGACAGTCGTTTCCGTAGGTACAGGTCTATCTGCAAAAGCCACTATGAATAGATTTCTAGTATCGTGTACAGAAAAGTATTTACCCCCAAAGTTCCACTCAACGATCTGTACTTTCTCTGCGGTTGTGTAAATAGGCGGCATGTTTCAAAAGGTAATAATTGTCACGGTCTTTTGTTTTTGCAACCACGGCTCGGCAAGAATGAATCGAGTCGCTGTGTCGCATTGCCACGTGGTCAGTTAATGCGTCGGGTGAGGTAACAGGAGGGGCGCACAGCAGTGCGTCTCTCTTGTTTATGTGGTATTATCATATCTTTGCGTTCCTTGTTGCTCGTGAAGATTTCTGTCTATACCCCAGATGAATTGTTTCCGATACTGTATTTATAGATAACAGTAATGGATGAGTTGGAGGTACATAAACAACTGAAGCTATGATCGAAAGGTCACATGGAAAGCACTAGAAACTCGATTCCAAATGAGAGCTTTTTCAAATATAATTTTTCGTGACTGTTTATTTACAAACCGTTCTTTTTTCAGAACAATAATCATAGCATATGGACATAACCAGGAAAAACCCGTTTTTTTCTTCTTCAATGATAGAACTACGCTATTATAGTGATCCAAATCAATCACACGATCATGAAAATAACAAGAAAGAGATCAACACCTTTCGGATCGAAATCCGCACCTACCTTCCCCACACTGAAACGACCACCATCTCAAAAAAATTAATCATGCAAATCGATTTCAACACCAATCAAAAAAATATCACTCACCTTGATCATTTCCAGGAATATAAACTACCATCAAACTGACCAGATTAATATCATACATCTCAGATGCACAATAACTTATATTTTATAAACAACTGAATAAGCCTCCGGCCAGTGGAGAAACATTTACCACCTAACCCCATTTCCACATCAAATATAAATTCAAACAGCCAAAAATCAACCAGCGAAGCTGCGTCAGTTATTATACTGACGCTTTTCCATTTAGGATTAGTTTTGCATTCCGCTCTACTCATCTAGTTGAAAGCATTTGGCATGCAAATATGAAAAGCGCCACTAGGGTCCTGCTTCAAGTAGCATCTCGTACGCAAACGGCATATTTTAACTGCAGTAATGAGAAACCCTAATGGTTATCATCATCAACAATTACCTTCAGTATGATTTCATAACAAGCAGAAGATGATCCATTATGATACATTGCGGGATCCGCAGAGAGAATCATATTTCCGAAGTTCAAGGACAGAGAACTAAACTGCAATTCCGGTGTACAACGAATCCTCGAGTAAGTAATTATGGATTGGTGAGATATAAAATGTGAAAAACGGGTTCGATCCATCACTGGCTTAGTTGATTATCGAATATTTATATTTATATATATATATATATATATATATATATATATATATATATATATATATATATATTAGGTTGGTTTTTACGACTTCTTTTTGTTTTTTGCTCCCAACCGAAAATTTTGTTAAAAATGTTGTGCGGTACTTTGAATGAGTTAGTTATGTTTTTGTATAATTTAGTTGAAACACCCTATAATTATATATGAATCGTTGCCAAGATATGAGGACAGAATTGATAAAGATAATTTTTGATAATAAAGATAATTGAAATATAATTTATTCTCGACTTGAAACATAGTCCAAAAGCAAAATTAGTAGGATTAATTCCCCAACATTTATGGTAGCAGAGCGTGGTTGTGCAGTACACACATATTCAGCAATAAAAGGTGACTGAATTATTTGAAATCAGAATGACAGCCCCGATGACGCCTCGAAATATTTAGTCCGGCAGCCGTAGGCACAATTTGAATTTTTGAGTGAGAGAGCCAGTTGCCCAGTGGAGTATCTACAGATTTCGACGGAGCGAGACAGGGGGAGCAGAACGACCAGAGAATAAACCATAGCGTGGTCGGCTTGAATTGATTGTGAGTTCCCAATATTTTTCCTATCCTCAATAACGAGTTTAGTATCGCATTTTCTAGTAAAGTAATTCCATTTTCGATATATTACACACGTTTGAGATCAGTTAAGTGATGGCAGATTTATCTAGAAAACGCGGAACAATAAAACTGAAATTAACTGGATTTGGAAAATTTGTTAAAAGTTTGAATGAAAGGGAAGTTATTTCAAATATTGATATATTACAATTGAAGGATAGAATAAAGTTTTTTGAATAGATAAAAACCAATTTCGAAGAAGTTCAAGAATGTATTGAATTAACCAGTGATGAAACCGAGTTAGAAAGTCAATATTTGTATCGAGAAACTTTTGATAACGATTATTTCTGTCATTTAGCTCTTGCAAGGAAAATTTTGTCTGAATTTGCAGATAATAGTTCTAGTGGTAGCGTTCGTTCGGAACGCCATGTCATTAAAAATGGATCTATCAATGAGATACTGTTATCAAATGAAAGTGGAGGGAGGTTGCAGACAAATATGCAACAATCGGTCAGAGAAACATTGAAGCACATTAAATTACCAACAATACATTTACCAAAGTTCAGTAGATCATTTCAAAGTTGGTTGGAATTTCGGGATACATTTCAGTCTCTTATTCACAATAATACCAAAGTGAATAATGTACAAAAATTCCATTACCTCAAAGCATCTTTAGAGGGTGAGGCAGCTTCAGTCATAAAATCACTTGAACTTTCATCAGCGAATTATGAGGTTGCGTGGAAATCTTTACTAGACAGGTTCGACAATAATGAGTTATTGATTTTCAATCATGTACGTGCTCTCTTTAGTGGTGAGCCTATAATTGATAAGGAATCGGCCAGTAGTTTGAGAAAAATAATTGATGATTTTTCGAAAAACTTACGTGCCTTGGAGCAATTTAATCAGCCTGTCGGGGAATGGGATACCCTATTAGTATATATGATAACCACGAAATTAGAATCGAATACACTCCGTGAATGGAAAATTCACAAAGGGGACAATGATTATCCGAAATTCGAAGACATAAAGAGTTTTTTGAAGTCTAGGGCTGATCTATTAGAAATGGTAGCATAAAATCATCCAGAAAGACGTAAAGGTTACAATTCAAATACAAAAGGATTTCTCGCAGCAGACAATTCTTTCAATCATAAAATTCGATGTGTAATTTGTGGCGAAGGTCACTATGTGCAGAATTGTACAACTTTTTTGAAAATGTCAATACCGGACCGTGATAAAAAAGAAAGGTCGTTAAGGCTGTGCATCAACTGTTTGAAAAAGGGCCATCATAGTGAAGTTTGTAGACGAAGACCATGCGTTAAGTGTAATCGAAAACATAATTCTTTACTGCATTTTGAACAACGTCTAATTCCTCAGCAAAGCACTAGCAATACCAACGTTGAACCGGTTTCTGAAGCCCTCAATATTGATAATACTGTAGAATCCGGTGTAACTGTTATGTCTGCTTGTGAGTCTATCGATCATGTATTTTTATCCACAGCTTTAGTTCAAGTTTAAGATCGAAATGGATATGTGCACATAGTTCGAGCACAGTGGAGCTCAATCAAGTTTCATCACCAGAGATTTATGTAAAAAGTTGCATTTGAATTCGCATGAAGTTAAACTTTCGGTGAACGGATTGAATGGCATTCCTCCTTATATTTCTGGAAAATGTGAATTGAACCTCCAGGCAATGCATAATGAGTAATCAATTAAAACATGTTTTTATGTCATAGATACAATTTCTGGAAATACCTATACCAACTGTTAATATAGATTTGTCGAATGTGGTTATTCCAAATCATATAAAGTTGGCATGTCCATCGTTCTTCAATTCTGATAAAATAGTTGTTAGGTGCGGATCTATTTTAGAATGTGTAGGCCAGACCTCATTGGGCCAAAATAAGCCAGTATTGCAAAAAACTGAATTTGGTTGGGTAGTCTCGGGTCCAATTAGTTTCAATACAACTTCCATTCGTTGTCATTTTGCTCAAACCACAATTGAGGGAAATGATATTCAGAACTTATTGAGTAGGTTTTGGGAAATCGAAGAAATTGATTCGAAACCATCGTGGTCAAGCGATGATATTGCATGCGAAGAGAATTATGTATCTAACACCAAGCGGTCATCAGCCGGTCGGTTTATAGTAACTATACCTTTGAAAGCCTCCATTGAAAAATTGGGGGACTCATATAATATGGCAGAAAAGAGATTTTTCTCTCTAGACTGAAAGTTCCAAGGAAACCCAGAATTCAAACGACTTTATACGGGATTTTTGAATGAATATAAACGGTTAGAACACATGCAAAAGATTCATCACTCAAATCGAGAAATGGTTCATTATTATATGCCACATCATGGGATTTTGAAGGAAGAAAGCCTCACTACGGAACTCCGCGTTATTTTTGATGCATCTGCGTCCACCACGTCGGGATACTCATTGAATAATTTGCAATATGTAGGTCCAACTATTCAGCAAGATTTATTTTGCATATTGATTAGATTTAGACAGCATGAATTCGTAATTTCCGCAGATATTGCCAAATTGTACCGGCAGATTACAATTGACCTGGAACAAACATGTCTTCAACGAATTCTATGGAGGCAAAATCCCGGTGATAATATTGAAACATATGAGTTAAAAACAGTTACGTATGGTACGGCAGCAGCTCCATTTTTAGCAATTAGGAGTTTATTTCAATTAGCTGATGAGGTAGCTCAATCAAATCCGATCATTTCGAGAATCATAAAAGAGGATTTCTACGTGGACGATTTATTAAGGGTGCCGATTTATTGGAGATGCAGCGCAAATATGCTCAAAGGTTCCAAATATACTGAAGCAAGGCTGCTTTGATTTGAGGAAATTCTATTCAAACGATAAGAAAGTGTTGAAATATGTCGAGAATGTAGACGTAGAGGCGCAAATTGTCGATTTCAGTGAGAACGAAAATGTAAAAACGTTAGGTATCACATGGAATCCCTGAAGAGACAAACTGAAATACCGAATTTCAGGACAATTAGATAAATCTCGGATTTCACAAAGAATAATATTATCCAATATTGCACAAATCTTTGACCCGTTAGGTTTATTATCACCTTGTTTTATACTTACCAAATTAGTTTTGCAAAAATTATGGCTTGAGAAAGTAGATTGGGATGAGACAGTTCTCACAGAAGTATATAAAATTTGGCGTGAATACCGAAATGAATTACCTATGTTGAATGATTTTTCAATTGATAGGCGAGTGTTGTGTGATAATCCTGTCCGTCTAGGAATGCATGGTTTTCCCGATGCCTCAGAAAAAGCTTATGGTGCGTGTATATATGTTCGGTCCATTCATACAAATGGTCGGACGATATCAAAGCTGTTGTGTGGAAAATAAAAAATTGACCCTTTAAAAATAATTACACTTCCTCGTCTCAAATTATCAGCTGCGTTAGTTTTAGCTCGATAAGCACATAAAGTTAAGGGTTCAATGCGATTGGATTTTAATCAGTGTTTTATTTGGACTGATTCCTCTATTGTTTTGGGATGGATGAAAACTGAACCAAATAAATTAAAAACTTTCGTCAGTAATAGGGTTGCTGAAATTCAAAACTTGACAGAATCAGATATTTGGCGTTATACACCGTCAGAACGAAATCCAGCTGATCTTGTTTCAAGGGGGGTGAATCCCAAATTGCTTGAAAAATTTAATTTGTGGTGGTATGGGCCAGATTGGTTACTTCGTGATGAAATACATTGGCCAGAAAAACGGTTCACAGAGGAAAAAACAGAGTGGAAGAAGGAAAAGAAACAAGTGTTTATTGTAACCGAAAGTGAAAAAAATGTCATTGTTAACTATTCAAATTTTGTAAGGCTTACGCGTATTACGGCATTGATTTTGCGATTCTGTAATAATTGTCGGTGTGTGTCTGAGAAAAAACAAAAAGGAGCCCTTTCAGTGAACGAGACAAAAATTGCTCTAAACAATTTGTTGAAAATATCACAAAGTGAGTTTTTTGGAAAGGAGATTGATAAATTATCAAGAAATTGAACGCTAAATAGAGACAGTAAATTGATCAATCTGAATCCGTTTCTTGACACTAACGGATTATTACGAGTTGGAGGTCGGCTAAATGACGCGCAATTTGAATTTGGAAAAAAACATCCCGTCATACTTGATAAAAAGAGTCATCTTGCACTCTCAATAGTGGAACATACTCATTACAAACTATTGCATTCCGGGCCACAGCATACATTGGCTATTTCACGTGAAGAATACTGAATCATAAATGGAAGATCCATGATCAAAGGTCTTATTCGAAAATGTCTAGTAGGTATGTTTTCGTTTCAGAATCACTAAAGTTAAACCAATAATGGCCCTTCCTGAATCTAGACTGGATCCAAAACACCCCTTCGAAATAACAGGTAAGGATTATGCAGGTCCTTTCTTGATAGAAAGTCGTTCGGGATGAGGCTGCAAAATTTCCAAAGCTTGCATTAGTCTTTTCATTTGTTTTGTGACTAAAGCTGTACACTTAGAGTTGGTAACTGATTTGAGTAAAGATGCATTTCTGTTAGCTTTGAAAAGATTCGTATCACGAAGAGGATTACCAACTCTCATGAATAGTGATAATGGCACTAATTTTGTAGCGGCAAACAATGATCTGAAGGACTTATGGAAATTTATCAAAAACAATGAAATAGAATTGACAGATTATCTGCGAAAGAATAATATTAATTGGAAGTTCAATCCACCATAGTCGCCTCACTTTGGAGGTCTTTGGGAAGCCGGGGTTAAAAGTGTTAAAAAACATCTCAAACGTGTCACAAAAGGAACACCTTTAACATTTGAACAATTTATACCTTGTTAGTAGAGATTGAAGCGATATTAAACTCAAGACCTTTATCTCCTTTATCCTCCTCTCCTGACGATTTAATCCCTCTCACCCCCTCACATTTTTTGGCAAGATGTCACAGGGATACCACCTTCACAAACATCTAAGCCAAATAAAGCAGCATCTGTGGAGTCGATAATATATAGGCGAACTCCAAGAACGAACAAAATGGAAAATTCATTATGACGATCTCAAAGAAGGCGCACTAGTTTTGGTAAAAGAAGATAACCAGCCTCCAACTGAATGGAAGCTTGGACGAGTTGAAAAGGTTCACTTTGGGACAGACCGAGTCGGACGAGTAGCGACTCTACGGACTGAATCCGGAATAATCAAAAGGTCATTTGCGAAAATATGTCCATTGCCGCCTGAGTGAGTTAATGTGCGAACTAGGAACAAATTGATGAAAAGACTAAAGTTCTATATTTATTTAATTTGAAAGTTAGTCCTTTCAAGGTGGGGAGCATGTTCGGTACTTTTAATGAGTTAGTTATGTTTTTGTATAATTTAGTTGAAACACCCTATAATTATATATGAATCGTTGCCAAGATATGAGGACAGAATTGATAAAGATCATTTTTGATTAACGTCACCTTTCATTTCGTAATTGAAATATAATTTATTCACGACTTGAAATATAGTCCAAAAGCAAAATTAGTTGGATTGATTCCCCAACAAATGTAAAAAAATCCTTGAAAATTTGAGCCCTTAATATTAACATTTTGACATAAGTTCTTTCCCATTTAAAATACACGTGAACTTTTTTTTTTTTTCAAATATATATATATATATATATATATATATAATAACTCAGCGGCATTTCACGTCATCATAACGTACCAAAGCGCGATTTACTCAGGATTAAATGATCTACAAAAGTGTAATCTGCACCTGTAAGGTTGTACGGGTAACTAAATCTGATTTTTGTATAAAATCCCTATTTTTTTATATCACTTCATAGATGACTGCATTTATGGCAAAAATGTGAATGACAAACTTTTTGAGAATAATTATCGAATCAAACTTTTCATATAACGACAAAGTTAACGCTTTATATCTCGAGAAATATCAATCTTAGCGATTCGGTGTATGGGACTTTTTTTCAGGAAATTGAATTTCCTACAGGTTTGTCATCCTCATTTTTTCCATAAATCCAGTAGTTCTCTGGGAAAGTACTCAATCTCAATATGAGCAGCTTACATTTTCAGGGAACAAAAAACACAAAAAGTAGTCTTGAAAAAACACCCTTATATATATATATATATATATATATATATGAAAGAGAGTGATATCGAGGGGACTGTTAAAAACAAAATGGAAAGAATTTAATGGACATAGCCTCAAAGTGCTAACCGTAGACTGTTTGGCTTCGGCTCATCAGTACGGTGGAGAAGTGCAAGGATGAACAACACTTGGTAGAAAACGACAAATCAACGGAGTCAACAAACAGAAGCCAGCCGCTCATTTGTGATTTCGGTCAGCAGACCCTGAATTCCAGGGCAACAACCAACGTCACCACGGAGGCAGCTATAGCTACCTGCGTGACATCCGATATCACTCTCTTTCATACTTATATTCCTGGACTCGGATGTCACGCAGGTAGCTATAGCTGCCTCCGTGGTGACGTTGGTTGTTGCCCTGGAATTCAGGGTCTGCTGACCGAAATCACAAATGAGCGGCTGGCTTCTGTTTGTTGACTCCGTTGATTTGTCGTTTTCTACCAAATGTTGTTCATCCTTGCGCTTCTCCACCGTACTGATGAGGGCCGAGAGCCCGAAACACGTGTCTACGGTTAGCACTTTCTGTGAGGGCTATGTCCATTAAATTCTTTCCATTTTGTTTTTAACAGTCCCCTCGATATTACTCTCTTTCATATTTATATTCCTGGACTCGGATGTCACGCAGGTAGCTATAGCTGCCTCCGTGGTGACGTTGGTTGTTGCCCTGGAATTCAGGGTCTGCTGACCGAAATCACAAATGAGCGGCTGGCTTCTGTTTGTTGACTCCGTTGATTTGTCGTTTTCTACCAAGTGTTGTTCATCCTTGCACTTCTCCACCATACTGATGAGGGCAGAGAGCCCGAAACACGTGTCTACGATTAGCACTTTCTGTGAGGGCTATGTCCATTAAATTCTTTCCATATATATATATATATATATATGTATATATATATATATGATATGTATATATATATATATATAAATATATATATATATAATATATATATATATAAATATATATATATATATATATATAATATGTATATATATAATATATATATATAAATATATATATATATATATAATATGTATATATGTATCTACTTTACTAATTTATGTTCACAAAATTGGGTTCACAAAACTATGGCACGTGTTTCGCTATATAATAAATTGCTTTGTCAGGGGATAATACATACTTGTATTAACAACACATTTCGATAAGCTCCCTTGTCTTCTTCAGGTACTCTAACTAAAATTTATCCACCAAACAATGCAACAAAAATCGATAGTTGAAAATGAAAACGTTCTAACATTCTGCCATCAATGTGAAATGAAATTGCTTGTAGAAAATGTGTTTTCTTTAAGGATATTTTGTTTTTGCCTCATTCATCTATATTAGTTAAAATTTTCACATTCAGTTTCTTAGGAAGATTTCAAAATGAATACTACCTATTGGTCCCGTCATCACAAAAAGACTTAAATTTTTGATATTCACCGATCTCTGTTGAAAAACTGTTATCATAATAAATATCAACTGAAAAGAACCAAATATATATGCAAACCCAAATAAGTACGTCTATAACCTTGTGTGCTGGTAATACTTCTTTCTTTTTATGTATAAATTTAGGGCAATTCATATCCTTCGCCAACTTTTGATTGAAAAGTTCGAGGCATATACAAAAATAGAATTTCTGTTTTTTTATTTGAGCCAGATTACATAAAAATATTGAAAGAGTTCAAAGATATTTGAAATTTTTTCCAATTATTTATTGTAGAGTTTGTGGTTAATAGCTTAATTGATGGCTTTTTCAGCATGAATAAGTTAATTCTCTACTTCATCGACTGGCCGTGCCATCGTTTTTTTTTGAGATAGGGTCCTTCTCAATATCTATTTGATGAAGTTCAATGTCCAGCGTAGCTTAAGCCAGAAGACTAGTTGTTTTCTGCAAGATTTGTCAGAAAATAACTTTACTTTTGTGGTAGACTTTCAAATTTTTTAAAAAATCCCTCTATACAATATTCAATTAAGAATGTTTTTCTTTTCAACAAGAATAGAATAGAAGAGGTTATTTCGAACGATGGAAGATAATGACTAAAGTTTATTATTATTATTATTAATATGATCAACTTAATATTTGAAACGGGCATAGTCCCAGACAAATTTAAAACCCATTACCATAATAAGTAATTCTTCCAAAATTTTCGAAAAATGCTTGAAAATTAGACTCTATGATTATGAAAATTTATTTGGATTTAGGGAAAGTAGAAGTACCTCTCACACAATATATGGGGTTGTTAACTCAATGAAAAACAGCTTGGGAAAAATTTTAAAATGTATTGCAGTCTTCTTAGATTCAGCAGAGGCTTTTGACAAGGCCCCACATAATAGACTCCTCGGAGTTTTGGAAAATTACGGGATCCGTAGAACCGTGTCAGAAATCTTTGAGAAATAACTCAATAATAGAAAACATACTGTAAGAATTAGAGACTCAGTAAGTGAACCTTCAAATATCCAACTAGGCATTCCTCAGGACACTGCATTGGGGCCGTTACATAAATTCACTACTTGGTCTCAATATAAGTGAATCTACAATCTCATATGCAGATCATACAGTATTGATCTCCGAAGACGACTCTTGGGATGGTGTGAAAGTAAAAACGGAAGAAGGTATCCAGAATGTTGAAGAATGGCTGGATTTTAATAAATTGTCACTTAATACAATTGAAACATAATACATACCATTTTCAATAATGAATTATAATAGAGCTTGTTACAATAATCTTAAAATTGGGAACTCTACTGATCTCATAACAGAATGTGACAATATCAAGTATTATACAAAATGTACCATATCGGTAAAATCCTAAATAAAGAACACCTGATGATTGTATATAGATCAATAGTAGAATCGCTTGTAAGGAATGGCATATTAGTATGGGGTGGTTCATATGAGAACACCCGTCATCAGCTGAATGTGGTCCAAAATTACATACTGAAAGTTATGTTCATTAGAGATGAGCTTTTACAACTAGTTCTTTATATAATGGAAATAACAATTTGTCAGATATCTTATTCCATAACAATTTCAACATTCTACTACTGAAATAGTCAACATCTCCAACAAATATCTCAATCTCATAACACAAGAGCAAAACATAATGAACAAGTAGCAATTCCAATGTTCAATAAAAACTTTTTTACAAAAAATTAAACCGACGTGATATGGAACTGAAAAGTAAAAAATAAAAACTTTTTAACAAAAAATTAAATCGACGAAAAAATCAACTGAAAAGCAAAAAATAAAATAAACCTTCTTAGTCTAAATGATAATTGAGCTCCTAAACTGATGTAAGTAACTGATTTTGAGTCGGCGCCAAACAAACAATTAACAAAGATCATTATCTATGGAAGAAGTCATCAAAATGCAGCCGTGCATCTCGCTGCCATCATTTTACGCTTCACCTAATTCAATTGCTAGTTTGTTTGGCGCCGACTCAAAATCAGTTACTCATTAGTTAGACCTCAATATCATTTAGACTAAGAAGGTTTATTTATTTGCTTTCAGTGATTCGTCGTTTGATTTTGTTAAGTTTATTTTTACTTTGTACTGAAATCCACCAATTACTACCTACTTGTTTTTTGATTACTTCCAAAATACTTACTTACCCACCTTACTTCAACTATTACCAGTTAAATAATATGATTATCTACTTTTACTATTTTTTGTAATATAAATTATTTCCGTTGTTCTGGTTAGTTTATTTCATAACGTTGTATATAATTCCATCCCCTCATAAAATATACTGATTTTGACGGAACAAGAATAATGTCAGTAGCGATCTGTCATTGTCAACTACGTATGTGTGTGCCAATGTTCACTAGTGAAAAATCAATTATCCCCTATTTTTCTACCCGCAAGGGTAGCTAGTTCCTTTCAAAATCCAAATATAAGGTATACCCTATCTATTAAAAAAAGAATCATCCAAATCGAAGAACCCAGTACAAAGTTATGCCTGGTAGAATCGGTTAACGGACCAGAATTCAGAGGGTGAGTGATCAATATCCTCCATTTCGCTACCCTTAGGGGTGGATTTCATCTTTTAAATCCGAATGGGACCAAAGTCGAAGTACACCCTATCCACTGAATTATCGCAATCGGACGCCCCAGTAAAAAGTTATGCGTGATCATACATAAAAAAATATGATGGAAAAACATAAAATATACGGGTCGAATAGAGAACCTCCTCCATTTTGGTTTCGTCGGTTAGAAAAGACTCCTCACAAAGATTTGTTGATTATTTGGCACCAAAAGTTTTCAATATACTGCCTCTAGAAGACATATCATACCAAGCTGAAGTTGGAGAATACTCCAATTATAATATTTCAAAACATGGTTCATATTATGTTCTTGTCAAATATTCGAAGATATTTTTTTCTTCATGTGATATTTTGAGTTTGTCATTGCTTCTGTATCGCATGTTGATGAATATACGAAAACTGTAATTTTCGTCAGTCTGACAATTGATTTTCCATCCGACTTCACTCAATCGTTGAAAGTTTTCGACATGTTGATATGTAAAGCACCACTGGGATCCTGTGACAAATAGAGTCTCGGATACAAGCGACATATTTAACTGCGGTAATGAGAAACCCTAATGGTTTTCATCATCCATAATTATTTTCAGTATAAATTTCCAACAAACAGAAAACGACCCATCATAATTTATGCAGTAGTGAGCTGAAGGATTATCTCCATGGAATTCACAGTCCGGAGAATAATTCGGGAGTTCAATGAGAAACATTCAGATGAGTGTGGTGTGGACGTTTACCAATCCTCGTGAAATGAAATATGGATAGATGAGAAATGAAATCTGAAACACTGATTCGGTCGAAATTTAATATCTGCTAGAAAAACACTTCGATGATACTTGTCTTGCTTATCACATATATATTAACGCTAATCCTAGGAACCAATATATGAAGATGACTCACTCCAAGCTTTCATTATATGTATTCTGGCAAATTGAAATTGTTCATCGTTCCCAAGATCCGTAATGTTGAATCAATGCATTTTTTTTTAGGAGTAATACCAAACTTACGTTAGAGATAAGTGCCATGTGAAGTGGAATGAATAGAAAAATCGAATTTAAACGGTTTTCTTCACATAAAGGATTCAATATAAAATTGAACCAGAGAAAGGTAGATCTCAGGTGAAAAACAACTACTTTCCTGGCAAATACCACGCAGAACGTTGAATGATATTCACCTGAAAATCCATGCATACTTCCATATAATATCAATGGACATTGAATGCAAATGTTTCTTTCTGATAAGCTCGATTATGTTTAATTTATGTCGTGTTCACCTAACAATCCGCATACCGGTTTCAGGCTTCTTGGCCCTCATCAGTACAGTAGTCAACCAGCCAAGGTACAAGAACTCTGGCTGAAGTGAGACACAACGTAAACAAACCATCATCGATCTTGTAACACCTATGGTACGCCGGAAAGATAAACTTCAACTGGCGGTACCTAGTGACAGAAAGAAAAACTCAAAATCTCCACCTCGATAGGTTTCTTAATAAAGATACCTTCTCAGTAGTGCAACCCGTCTAGCATAAAGTTAGAGATAAGTGCCAGTGAAGTGGAATGAATAGAAAATCGAATTTAAACGGTTTCTTACATAAGGATTCAATATAATTGAACCAGAGAAGGTAGATCTCAGGTGAAAACAACTACTTTCCTGGCAAATACACGGAACGTTGAATGATATTCACCTGAAATCCATGCATACTTCCATATAATATCAATGGACATTGAATGCAAATGTTTCTTTCTGATAAGCTCGATTATGTTTAATTTATGTCGTGTTCACCTAACAATCCGCATACCGGTTTCAGGCTTCTTGGCCCTCATCAGTACGGAGTAGTCAACCAGCCAAAGGTACAAAGAACTCTGGCTGAAGTGAGACACAACGTAAACAAACCATCATCGATCTTGTAACACCTATAGGTACGCCGGAAAAGATAAACTTTAACTGGCGGTACCTAGTGACAGAAAGATGAGGGCCAAGAAGCCTGAAACCGGTATGCGGATTGTTAGGTGAACACGACATAAATTGATCATAATCGAGCTTATCAGAAAGAAACATTTGCATTCAATGTCCATTGATATTATATGGAAGTATGCATGGATTTTCAGGTGAATATCATTCAACGTTCTGCGTGGTATTTGCCAGGAAAGTAGTTGTTTTCACCTGAGATCTACCTTCTCTGGTTCAATTTATATTGAATCCTTTATGTAAGAAAACCGTTTAATCGATTCTATTCATTCCACTTCACATGGCACTATCTCTAACTTTATGCTAACGGCTTCCATCTACCGAAAGGTATCTTTATTAAGAAACCTATCGAGGTGGAGATTTCGGAGTGTTTCTTTCGTCACTAGGTACCGCCAGTTAAGTTTATCTTTCCGGCGTACCTAGGTGTTACAAGATCGATGATGGTTTGTTTACGTTGTCTCACTTCAGCCAGAGTTCTTGTACCTTGGCTGGTTGACTACCCGTACGATGAGGCCAAAAGCCTGAAACCGGTATGGATTGTTAGGTGAACACGACATAAATTAAACATAATCGAGCTTATCAGAAAGAAACATTTGCATTCAATGTCCATTGATATTATATGGAAGTATGCATGGATTTTCAGGTGAATATCATTCAACGTTCTGCGTGGTATTTGCCAGGAAAGTAGTTGTTTTTCACCTGAGATCTACCTTTCTCTGGTTCAATTTTATATTGAATCCTTTATGTGAAGAAAACCGTTTAAATTCGATTTTTCCAAACTTACGTTGTTGTACAATCAATCATGTATGGGCCAATCATTAGACATTTTCACGTGACAAAAATAGTAACAACAAACCGTTTTTGCCATCATACGAAAGACGATCCGTAGTTATATCCTCTTATGTTTTCTACTCGCAACTATCATCGTTCGAAGGTCCGCCAAATAGGTGAGAAATTGCAAACATGACCGAAAACGGACGTGCGCGTGAAAGCGGCTGAGTAGTAGGGATAGAGCAGCAGACTCATGGCTTTCGCCTAGTACGCTTGTATCACAATACATATACGCTTTCTTGCGTCTGCTGCCCTACCCCACTACTCATCCGCTTCCACGCGTTCGCACGTTTTCGGTCATGTTTGCAAGAAATTCTCACCTATTTCGCAGCATTTCAACACATTATGAGAATAGACGTTTTTACATGCTATATGTTTTCGAGTTTTCTAGATATGAGGTACATGTCAATCACTTTTATGTCGCAAAGAGTTTCTGCTACAACTTAAAAAATGGCGGTATAAAAATTTAAAAAAAGCAAAGATTTTTTCGGCTTTTTCGGCTTTTTTTCGTAACCAAAAATCGGATTGGGTTGTGTTGGGTCTTATTTATTTCGAATTTCAACAATTCGCCAATTGGGCGCATCGGAATTGATTCATTAGTATTCATGTTACCCATTATAAATTACCCACCCCTCATAATTTTTTATGAATATCCAAACAACTACTTTCTCGGCTGAAGCCACGATGGATATTGAACTGCATCTGATGGATATTCTGGAAGGACCCTAACTCGAAAGAAAAAATCTGAAATTGAAAATTTGCATATTCATTCAGATAGTTATTTGATTTTCTATTCGTGGATTTTTCATTTCACAGAAAAATAATTTAATTCACTATTAAATTAGGAATGTTTCCCTTTTCAACATTAATCAGACTAGTTGTTACTGTAAATACCCTGCAACGCGTTTTTCTAGGCTAGGGAATTTTACTGTTAATCTGGTCCCTTTTCTGTTGATGAGGTCCCTACGTTACTTATGACGCCAAAGTTCTGTACAGGAAATATTTTCCTATCTCAACTTCATATCTGGGGCGCCAGATTCCATAGTGGTTCACTTCACGCACTAGGGTAGCAACAGATGAAGATACGGTTGTCCAGGGGTCTGATATTTTGACAGTATTTGTACTTTACATGATGCCGTGTACTTTAATTACAATATTTTGTATCGGTTGCATTCATATCCACAAAAAGACATCCAGACAAAATCATCATCTCACTAGCAGACAGACAGAGCTATCGTGACACTACCTTTCAGACTTGGGTTCGTAACCCACCTGAATCTACAGTTTATGTAACTGAAATGGGGAGGTGCTTTCCTCAGTAAGTTCAGAGTGTAATCAGTATCGAATTATCTGGTATTTTCAAGTGCCTTACAATTTAATGACTATTTTTTTTTATATAACGGGTTGATCGGTCTGGCAACCTCAACTATGTATAATCCAACTACAACTATATATACTGTTGGTAAATCGGTATTACCACAATAATATTCTATTACTAAAAATAAATATTATAACTCCAGTTTTAAGTACAAAATCTAGACCTGTAATTATGGTTAACATTTATCGATATCTTTTGAATCTTGAAATAGATATTTGCTATAATCTTGTTACGGTTAGCATTCGTGAAATGATTTTTCTAGGTTGTGGAAAATAATTGTTCCCTTCCGAATTAAACCCTTTTTATTTTAGAAAATCTGCATTACACGTTCCACTCGGTTATTTCCTGAGTTTTACGTTTAAACTAACCCCAACTTCGATACTTCACGCCAACCCTTATTCAAGGCCCACTTGATAATGATTCACTTGTTCTATAAATTTCAGCCGCTATTCGAATTCGGTTATTCCCTGAATTCAAACAACTGTTGTTAACTGAACTACTGGGCTTGGATACTAATTACGAGGCATCAAAGTTATTTTCAATGAAATTAAAATATTTTTCACTAAGTGGAGAAACAACAGACGGATATTTACAAAATCAATCAATCAATCAATCAATCGGGGAATGAATAATATTCTGAAAAATTCTTATAGCGAGGCTATTTCATTTTATAAATCAAAATGATGCTTTTCAAGTATTTCAGAAGACAGATATCAGCTGTTTATATATCTCGCCCGTTGTTTGAGTTCGGTTATTCCCTGAATTCAAATACCGATGAAAAATTGTTTTCCCGGAACTCAGACTTGAGAACATAATTTAACAATTATTTGTGCATCCAATTACCAAATTATTCTGAATGGTTTCTCACTATAAAACATCTGCGAGAGCCAAAATAATGATGACAAAGAAGGCAGATGACTACTTGTTTTTAAGAAATGTATGTACACTTTAGTAAATCAATTGATCGGAAGATATCGTGAAGAATTCACTTGGAACATCACCAAATTGCTGGGAGTTTCAATAGGCCAATAAACTTAAACGTGAGAGCAAAATTATGAATATCAAAATATTTATATTTTACCAAATTTGTCAATCGGATAACAAAAAAAACCTCATACGGATATACTTCCAGCACCTCCAATTGCTGGGGTTTCAATAGTACAATAAACTGAAACTTGCGGACAGCAAATTTTAAATTATGAATATTAAAATATTTACACTTGACTAAATTTGTCAATCGGACAAAATATCGTATGGCTTCACTTTGGAGACAATCAAATGACTAGGAACCTTCGGAGTAGGAAAAGCAAAACATTTTCAGTGAATACAGAAAATCCAAATGAAATATGATTTATACGTAGGCTATCACGGGAAAACCAAGCTCATTTAATACAATGCTACAGAAATCTTCAATTACGGATACCTCGAAGCTTCTGGCGGACACTTTCTCGGTTTTCAAAATTATACGCTTATCTATACTCTCAATTCACTCCATTTTCTGGAGACACAATAGGAAAGAGAGCGATGCTAATTTCATTTTGCCTTTTATATGATTTAAATCTACGACAAGTCGAGATAAAAATACTATTGAGAATGGAGCTCTTTTTGCTCCTTTCGGCATGAGGGGTATGGTAAGAACGGCGTGCTTTTTGTCCGTAATCTGGTGCTTGTTAGAAAAAAAAATTGGATTTTTTGCCCTCGGGAATTTGTTTTTTTTTACCCATTAAAAAATAATCTGAAGAGCATTTCACCCTTTTCATAATCTAACGAAGTTACTATATTTCCGCTATGTTAAACAACCAAGAGCTCCATGTAAGGATTTGAATCCATCTCGTCGGTGATAATAGTTCTAAAAATACCATTCGTGTTCGTGATAAATCCGTGGATAACACCTTACATGATAAATAGGGTAAACACCCTCCGTAGATCTTGCCGAAGCCGCGACGCGTGTATATAAAGTACGCGCGAGTGTTACTTGCGCGAGCCAGCGAGTCGAAAAAGCACTTTTCATCGAGCCAACTGTGCAATAAACAAACGTCGCCGAGAATATCATGTCACCCGATAGAAGCCAGAGAAATGAGATCATTCGAGCAAAAGCGCCCGCTGCTATCTGACGTCATCCGGCCAACGTCATATCACGTGAATTGGTACCGAGGAGAAGTTCACAAGTTGGGTGAATATAATATGCAAAATATAATTTGTATCTGAATCGGCGCGCGCCTAAACTCCGTCGAAAGGAATCAGCAAAAGAGGGGGAAATCGACTGATGCTCCGATTAGAAAGATTTCAAAGAATCATTAGCTTACCGAGTTCAGCACGAGCAGTCACGCGACCGACAACTAGCATCCGAAGTGTGAGCTAACTAGCGAAGCCGTGAGAGACCCATATTCATTTCAATACTGCGCTGGTTATTTCAGTCGTGTTTGAGATCCGCTTAGAATCACCACGTGCCAACATCGACAGACCGCGACCGTGTTGCCAAGTGAAATAAAGCCGATGAGTAATTTTGTTTCCGGTTCAAAAATTCAGTTCCGTAATGTGATACGCAGTTTGTCTCTTTAAATGCAAATAGTAGAGTGAAATAAAAGATAGAGGTAGGAAGCACGGGCGGAGGTCGCACTGAAGAGGTAGATATTTCTCGGGTCTCACCTTCCTGTGCTCCAGCGTAGCTCAAGGGGTAGAAAGGAAAATTGGATACGGTCACTGAGGGGGTAGACATCTCTCGCGTCTCACCTACGATCCAAAGTAGTGATGTGTAGGGGCCAAATGAATAGAGTGGGAGTATAAATACTAGGCTCAACTAGGAATGGTAGGTTGAGCCAGCCTCCACGTGGAGCATTACGAATTGCTACTGAGATTAGTCACCTTGGCCGTCTGTAAAGATCGCATTTGATACCCGCTTCATACTACGAATAATGAGGGCCTGTGGCTTCGCAGCCGTTTTTGAGCTTGCATACCACCCGTATGATACCTCCTCCCCCTCGCACCCTCACCCTCACCGCTACCTTTGTATATAGTGTTCGACAGTTGTTTATTTGTTGTAATAACTTGAAGCTGCCGTCAGCCGCCCTGCCTGTATTTCTTTGGTGGAAGATTATATACATGTTCATCCTGTTTATAGAATATAGTGTTTTATTTCCTATCTTGAGTAGAATAGAATCATCTAGTGCGCAGTCGGAACCCAGTTAGGGGCAATTAGAGCCTGCCTTGCTGGCCCCGTTATATTGTCACTACTAAACTGAGCCCTGAAGTGTTTTTTTCCACTGAGACTGCCCGGAGCAGAAGTGGCATTTTCCACAATGAACCATGAGGTGGCGCCTGAGGCAAAACCGAGGTAAGTGAAAGGCGCCAAAGTTTGATAGTAAGGGAAAAGAACCCTAAAATAATATGTGAAAAAAACACAGCCCTCCCTTATGCTTGGTTTCATGTTCAATGCAATGCACATTCAACAATATTTGACTGAAACTGATACGGAAAATAAAAAAAAAGTATCGCAATTGTGTTGAGCACATTGAGAGGCTTGTGAGTCCATACGATGAGGGGTATGACATTGTTGAACATATATTTGAGAGATATAGCGCACAATATTTCAGATGAATAGTACAAAGTTCTGTATCGACTGTATTGAAAATGAACAAAGAATCAATGCAATAAGCATTGAACAATATTCGACTAGAACTCATACAAAACATGAAATGAAATAATTATTAAAAAAATTTTTTGGAAACTTTGAATTAAATGCACTAAAAATAAAAAATAATTGCTTTGGATGTGCCACGTAGGTTCCGTGAGTTATAGATTCAAAAGCTGGTCGCGCAAAGTTTTCAGTTCGAATACAAAAGCGACAAAGCTTCTGAATCTATAACTCACGTCACAAATCCAAACCAATAATTATTTACTTTTCAGTGCATTTGAATTAAAGCTTGTTTGTCTTCAAAAAGGTTTTTTATTATTTATTTCATTTTCTGCTTTCCACTATTTAAGTACGCCTTAATCTATTTATTCTTGTTTAGGCATCATTTTTATGAGGCCTTTCTTTTTCTGTAAGTTCTGAGCTATGTAGTCTTTTGATGAGAAGATCATTCAAATATTAACTCATCCGCCATATTGGAGACACCATTCCCAATTTATGAATTATAACAAAAAATCAATAATCGTCGATTGAATTCATAATCTCCGACCCCCAAAACCCCGACGTTCCAATTTTGAATCAAATTGGGCCGTAATTACAAAACTCGTCCACTATCTTGAATTTATGAATTTCGATAAAAATTCATAATCTCCGACCCCGAAATTCCCCTCATACCAATTTTGAATAGAATCGAACCATAAACCATTTTGATTTTATGAATTTTGAAGAAAAATTCATAATCTCTGACTCTGAAAACATAGCAATTTTGAATCGATTCGGACCATAAACCTAAATCACGTTCGCCTTCTTAGAACGCCATTTTGTTTTTTTCTCTAACAGAAATTCCATGAGCCGCCATTTCAAAGTCATAAAATATGACAAAAAATTCACAATTTCCCGCTCCAAAAACTGCTACATACCAATTTTGAATCGAATCGTACCGAAATTATGAACACCTGCAAAATTTCAGCTCAATCGGGTGTCGGCAAGTGCTCCAAAAATAAATTACAAATTTTGAACCGGAAAGAATTACAGAATGACATACGAACGAAAAAAGTTGAATGAAAGCTTGTAGAAAAAAGGAAGTATCGCAATTACGTGGAGCACTTTGAAAGGCTTGTGAGTTCAAACGATGAGCGGTGTGATATTGTTGAACATATATTTGAGAGGCCCAGCGCATAATATTTCCGATAAATAGTACAAAGTGCTGCATATGACATGCAGTGACATGCCCAACCGAACTGATTCAGTTTAAATGTAGCCTGCTATTGTATTATAATTTTTGTTGCATTATAGTATGTAGTAATGAAGTCTGTCCATTTTTTCAACTTGTTTTTGAAAAAATTTATAATCTACCTATCAAATAAAACAAGGCCTCATTATTTATTTATTCGTAAATCACATCCTTAGGGCAGGCTTATAAATAAAAAAAAAATTATTTTTATTTTGAAGAAAATCAATAACTGAATATCAATAATTGTATGTATTGTCTGGTGGATATGCTAGTGGTCAATTGTGGGCTATATATTGTCTATGCGATCAATCGCTGGCGAAAAATTGCTAGTGGTGAACTGGGGGCGACAAACTTTCCTAGACTCTATTGTATCGACTGAGCCAATGAAGCGGTGGGAAGGATCTTTCAGTTATCTCACTTCTCCACTGCAGGTGAAATTTCCGAGTTTATTGCCTGGCAATTATTGAAGAATAATTTTTCCCGCTTATTTGGTAGCAGTTCGCGTTCTTCGGTATTGAGTGTCGGAAAGTGTGGTTTCAAAACGTGGAGCAGAGTGTAACAAATTAATTATGTAATAGAATGCCCACACTATTCAGAGAAGAGTGGTGTGGAGTTCTTTGGACCACTTTGCTAGCTTCAAATTTATTTATGTTTCAAGCGAAGGTTTTCAAGAAATTGTAAATTTGAATGGACGCCAGAATTTTTTGTTCAATTGGGATAAAAATTCAAACTTCCTAGCCAATTATAATTGCAATTCAAATAATGTTTCCTTCTGTAAATCACTACAACAATGAAACAGATACGAAATGTATATTAGTCTATTAACAAATATGTATGAAAGTTTCTGTTGTATAACAAATATGTACTAAAGTTTCTGCTGTATAACAATTTTGGGTTTCCTTTATGTTTTTTTTTATGTTCTGGTTCCCACGAAAAGGGATATCCTGTGATGTTCAGAGAACATCGTGGGAACCAAGGGAAAGAAGGTAGGAGTTGGTGTTCTTCTTAAATTTTTGGAGGTTGTATGCCTCGGGGAACACCTCCCTAGGCAATGAGTTCCAAAGCATCGCTGTTCGTTGGATGAACGAGTCTTTGGAAAGTGATATTCTGCAGGTCTCCAAAGTGACCACGAAGGGGTGTGATGACTCAACTTGACGGGTTAGTCTCGAAGAGCCTGCCAAAGCAGGAACGATTGTTGATATTTCAGAAGAGCATCGCCCATGAAAATATCTATAAAATAGATACAAATCGCCAACTTTTCTACGGTGTTCCAGACAAGTGAGCGAGTTTGTAAGCGAGGCATCACCGACGAGACGAATTGCCCTTTTTTGGACAGAATCCAATAGCCTCAGGATATGTTTAGGTGCCGCGCTCCAAATATGGGAACAGTATTCCAGGACAGGTCGGATCTGTGCCTTATAGATCATAAGCAGCTGAGTGGGGTGAAATAGCTCTTGGCACGAAACAAAAAACCAAGTTTTTGGGATGCACTTTTGGCAATGGACCTCACGTGATTTTCCCAGGAAAGGTTATTGCTGATAGTAATACCAAGCATCGATATGGATGACTTCAGTGGTATGGTTACTCCTGACAAAGTTATGTTAGGCACAGTGAGATCGGCTTTTCTACAGAAAAGACATGCTTGTGTTTTGTTTGCATTGAATTCTACCAAGTTATTAGATCCCCACTCGAGAATTATTGCTAAGTCCATATTTATATTATTAACATTTCTTCCTCGTTCATTTCTGGTTTCACGGGCTGATATAGGGGCCCTGGAAGAGAAAGCGGTATGGAGGGTACTATCATCGGCAAAGCTGTGTACTGGACATGAAGTTGCTTTCAACAGGTCGTTGATGTGAAGTAGAAATAGTGTTAGTGCGAGAATAGATCCTTGCGGAACACCAGCATTTATGAGTAGAGTGTCAGATGAAACTCCAACGACCACTACATGGAGAGACCTGTTTGAGAGAAAACTAGCAAGCAGAGAACACAGCTGAGGGGGCAAGCCATAAGACGGAGGCTTGGCGAGGAGTCCCTGGTGCCAAACTCGATCGAACGCCTTGGAGATATCTAATGCCACAGCTAAAGTTTCTCCATACTTTTCAATAGATAGCTGCCATATATGTGAGACGTAAGCGAGCAGGTCACCAGTTGATCTCTGATGGCGGAAGCCATATTGCCTATCGTTGACAATTCCTGAGTCTTCCAGATATTTCATGAGCTCGATGTTGATGGCTTTTTCCATGACCTTTGAAATAATAGATAGCAGTGCGATAGGTCTGTAGTTGCTAGGTAGGGCCTTTTTGCCTTTTTTAGGGACTGGCTGTACTCATACAATTCCAAAGAATATTGTTTAGGGTTGCTGAACCTGTCGGTTTCATACCACATAATTTTCGTGATTGACACCAGAAATATATCCAAATGCAGTATAAGTGATACCATAATATTTGAGAAACCCTCTTTTAACCCCAATGAACCCTTATCAGAGAAACCAATTACAACAAATGAGACTGAACACATATATCTCGATTCAATTCGATAATATTACATGCGATATTTATAATTCCACCTGAACTCTTGTGAAAAATAAATATGGTACTGCACTGGAATCAATTATCTGCTTGACCAAAATAAGTTTAATTGCTGTTTTCTGAGCAAGGACTATTAATAAATCAAGATAACGGAACTTCATGAAGAAATATCCCACGTCCTCGTTAGAAAATATTTCAACATGACATATATTTGAAATGGTCAAAAATATTCCTACATACCTCGATATCACACTATGACTCACTGCTTTGAAATCACTTTCGCAGAAGAAAGGAAGATGCTCTAATTCATTAGTTATTCAAACATGAACAAATTCTATTTCTTTACTCAATGGCTGACAACTTTAATACCAGATCGTCCTGTCAAATGCTTCGCGTTCGCTCGTCTTCTCTCAACTCCAATGACTGTTGGCCGTTAGATGGCGCTAATATTTGCAATAGTGATTCTTAGATTGGAGGTCATAAGATAATTCGAGCTACTTTAATTATTTTTTATCTCTGAGCATATCAGTAAGAGATGTAACAGATATATCGTTACAAGAGATGGGAATATTCACAGGTGGGTGATGCTCAGAGCTGTGCTTCGAGCACTAAGCACTGAGCACTCTTGAAAAGTGTTCCTGAGTCTGGAGCACGAAGCACTTTCAATTCTGAAATGCCCGCGATAACTAAGCACTCTCAGAAAGCAGTTGGACTTAGCGAGCACTAAGCGCTAAGCACTTTTCAGAAGGGTGAGACTCAAGTTGCTTTTTGATATAATATTGCTATAATGAACAAATTGGTCCAAATAAAAAAAAATCTAAGAATTCAAGCAGTCGGAGGCATCTTCTTTAATTTATTGAGATTGTTTACAGTATTGAGTTCAATAGTTAACCTCTCAAAACATAATTTTCTGACAATATTTTGTGATCATCTTGTTTCCATCTTTTGAGCAGTCAGGTTTTTTTTATTTTTATTTTACACTTTTGAGTATGGGTTTTCCACAGTATGGCATCTGGTTGAAGCCATATTGAATTTTGTCACAATATAGTGTCTGGTTTCGCCATATTGAATTTTGATTATAACTGTCATGTCTTTATTCAAAATATGGCGTCTGGTTGTCGTCATATTAAATTTTGGTTACTGTCATGTCTTAAGTGACATTCGCAAAATTGGCCCACGCTTTTGGTCTCTAGAGAGCCACAAAGGAACAAACATACAAACATGATAAACACATTAGTTACCCGCCTTTGCATCGAGTAGTCAGGTGATAAAAAAAGAAGGTTTTGTATTTTTGGGTCAATCATGTCGTATTGAATCCAGAACAGCAATGAAACCAGAATAATTATGTAAAACGCCATGGTTTACCCCGTATGATATATTATTCATGAGTGTGACGTGTCGCATTGAATAAATGAACTGGTGGAATAAATACGACTGGCACGCCAGTCCACTTCAAAATGAAAACTTCATCTCGAATTATCGAATTTTGACAAATTATGATTTCCGACTCCAAAAACCACTACATACAAAATTTCATTGAAGTCGGATGATAAATAAAAAATCTTGTCCACCATAGTAGATCCCCTATCTTGAATTTTGACAATAAAATTATAATCTGCAACCCTAAAAACCACCAGATAGCAATTTTGAATAGACGAACCATCAATGCTAAAACACACGTCATTTCGGAGCCGCCATCTTGAATTCCTGATTTTTTTCAACAAAATAGTGATTATCGATACCAAAAACTCTCACACCAATCATGAATAAAATCGGACCCCAAACACACTAACACAGCACATTAAATAAAAACTACTAAAATTATTTGGAAAAAAAAATCATATTCGTGAAAAATTGCATGGATCTTCGGGGAACAGTTGCCCGGTCTCCAAAAATGTCTCAGTACGCGCCTGCAGATAGTTCAGCACATAGAGCACCGCCAAAATCATAGTAAAACATAATTGAAATTGCTGTCACTTTGACGACTGGTCTGGCCAGAAGGCCCTCCCAGTCACAGAGAGTCACTAAGTATAATACAGATTTGGATACAATCGGTGGAAACGTTATCGGCCGACTGTATCTTTTTGTTGATCTAGAGTCGGCCGACTTTGCGCAGATGGAACAACATATGGCGGCATTTTATCAAAGAAATCGCCGAGACGCTTGTTTTTGATTTCAAATGAAACACATCGGCAAGTCTGTACCAGTTTTAGGGCTAGATACATTGTTCCAGCTCCTCAACGGGATCGAGGATAGGTATTTTCCTTGCGGTTAGTTTTCAGTGAGTTGTACCCAATTATCTCAAAATCAACAAAATACGTTGCAACATGTGGACAACTGAAAATACGTTGAATCTTATACAAAGTTCCTGCTCGATGGAATGTTTTTTGTGAACAGTAGAGGGATCGTAAAAAGAAAATGGACAAGGTAGCACATTTATCAATAGAATTTTCTACGTCTACAGATAAAATAATGTTTTTGCCGCCCTTGATCTTTTTTTTGTTTTGCTTGAATGGACAACTCCAGATGTGTACACGATATTTTTGTGTTTATTAATATCGACCGATATAATCTGCTGACCCTCTGTAGGAAAATAAACAGTCGGTCGAAAATGTTGTATACAAGTCTGTACTTGATTTTCAACCTATTGCTGTTCTAAAGATTTTTCAATATAATATTATCGTGTGTAGAAAGTCTGTCTATTCATAAATTTTCTGCATTCGGAGAAAAATAGTTGAGCACAAAACTCACTTCGCAACGCAAAACATTTAAAACAATGCTCATAACAACAGTGTTATCTCTGGAATATGCATAATATAAAGACAGGAATGCGTTCAGTAGTTCTTGAGGGTTTTGCTGGCCGCGTTTTCATATTTCGAAAACGTTCATAGGTGAGGGAAGGCTTAGTGGTTAGAAAATCCCAAAAAGTGCTACTAAAATGCTCGGGAGGACTTTTCGGGACAACTAAGCTCTAAGCCTTCTCGTAAAATGCTCGAAGCAATAAGCACTGGTTCAAAAAAGTGCTCGGGAGCACAGTGCTTACGAGCAAAAACGTGCTTTGAGTGCTTTCACGAGCACTTAGCACAGTGCGTTGGGACAGCTCTGATGATAGTGCATTCTGTATTCTTCTCCTGTTATATTGTACCACGTGTTCATCAACTACGTTCACATCTACCACTAATGCATTCATTTCCATTAATGGAATTAACATTTGCATTCGAACTGTTTTTCAGTAGTGCTTTGGAATACTGAATTCCTACGTCAATGACTGGTAATTTTAGGAATCCCAGAATGCTGTTCATCAGATAAGTTTAATATGGTATTTCCTTTACCAGTTGGGCCTGAACAAAGGAACTCTCTCATGGATTTTTTCTTATTAAAAGAATTTCAGTAACGTTGAACGCCAATATTTACTTCCGTTACATAATTCGAAGGTCGCAAATGGTATTTTTTCAATATATTGAAGCATATGGATCGAAATATATGACTATCAGTGCTCGAATATCATTTATTATAATATATTGTTCTCATCTCTGGAGTGCTGCTACTAGGGATTCCTATTGGCCCACCGTACTAGAGATCTCTTGCCACAGTGTTACAGATGGCGCTCGAATTGACATTGGAAATCAAAATGTGTTTAGTGCCTGGTAAATACATGCCCAATGAAGGGTGAGGTCCCAACTGAATACATAAAATATAAACAATATATTCAATAGTTTTCACGCGGAAGTTTTATAAAGGGATATTGATACCATTTCATGTGGTTTGAGGAGAGAAATAAAACAAATGTATCCACTTCACTATATCTCCATAGACAAATATATATTTCTTCCATTCGATGGGAGATCACGATCGCTCTGAACGATGATACTATTCCTTTTTGCAATTCGATAATATTTCCTGTTTTATATAATCATTAAAATAATATCGTGGATTCAATTTCTAAATTTGCCATTATATTCCTACCCATACCAAATACCAACTTCACTGGTACGGGAGACAAGCGTAGTAAAAGACAAATATCAGATTCGAAAAAATAATGTTTCGTTCATATAGAAAACTTTATTATGCAGTGCTCGTCTAAAGTCCGTCCGCCCCTACTAATTCTAGAACCACTTAGTTATCGCAACAAAATTTGCAGGGCTCCAAAAAGAGATAAAAACATGCTCTTTCAGGAAAAAATCACAGCTGAAAGTTTTAAAATGGCAGCTGAGCGCCATCTTCGATTTTTTTTTCAATAGAACACCCCGTATATTATTCCATTTTCGAAATTTGCTCATGATTCTCCGGTAAACTTTACTCCTGAATTCAATTGTTTTCGAAATATTGAAGTTTGAATAGTGACATTTTGGTCATCTCAAACCCAACCAAAAATACTAATGTTTCTTTCAATCAAGTTTGCTGCATTGGAAAAAATCGTTGTCGCGGTAACATCTTGTTTACTGTCAAACTGATTTGCTAACTGTCAAACAGTCCGTTGAGCGCCTAAATCCTTTTATGAAAAGTGTGATCATGGCTCGTAGTTCAGACGATGAATTTGAAGCAGTTCTGATATTTGGAGAAGCTGGAAGAAATTATCATCTAGCAGTCCGTATGTTTAATGATAGATTTCCCGAGAATCCTATTTCGAGGTCATATTTGCCCAAACTTTTAAATAAGCTCCAAGCAACTGGTACGCTGAAAGATGCTCCAAGATCAGGAAGACCGCCTCTTCCAGGAAAAAAAAAGGTATGTTTTGTTGCTGAAATGGTAATCAATCCGACTCAGACGACGTCTGCAGTGGCTGAATGCTCTGGAGTAAGTTAAAAAAGTGTCCAAAATGAAAATCCTGCATGCTCTCACGGAGGATGATCCAGACCGGAGGGTTGAATTTTGTGAGTGGTTAACAAGAGCAATTGAAGGAGAACGGAGCTTCCTAAAACGTGTATGTTTCGCAGACGAATGCACGTTTTTTCTTAATGGAAAATTCAACAAACAGAATGTACGATACTGAAGCGATACTGATCCGCATATTTTTGGAGAGGGACATACCCAGATTCCTAGAAAGGTGAATGTTTGGGCGGGGAATTTGGGCCATCGCGTTGTTGGACCGATTTTCATCAGAGGCAATCTCACAGAAGTTTTTTACAGAAATCTTTCAGGAACTGAAATTGAACCTCGAATAAAATAAATTGTATTAAACAATCAGAAAGAGTTTGAAAATCTTGAAATCATATTTCAGCAGGATGGGGCACCTCCCCATTTCGATCGCATGGCTAGAGAGTTCCTCGATACAAACTTTCCTGGGCGATGGATACGTAGGAAATAGCCACCAAGATCTCCGGATCTTACACCTCTATATTTTTTTCTCTAGGGGTATCTGAAGTCGAAAATCCACGCCACTGAATGCTAAACAATGGAAGAGTTGGAACGCAGAGTAATAGATACATGTGAAGAAATAGATGAACAGACTTTCCTCAACGTGAGAGAAGCTATTTATAATAGGGCACTCTATTCTCAAGATTTAGGAGGGGGTCACACTGAACACTTGATAAAATAATTGTTGAGGTTAAATGAAATTGTTATTCAAAAATAAATTATAATTTTTTAGCTAACTAATTTGTTTTGATTGTGAATATACTGAACACATTCGTAGGCTTCGAGATTTTCCGGTAAGCGGTACTGCTTATCCTTAATGACTCTTTCCACGCCTCTCATTAGTCGAATTCATTAAGAGATTCAACTACGAATTAATAACAACGTTTAGTTAGCAAACTGTTTTACCGGAAGTGACCAAAATCCATACTTCATTTTAAATCGGAATGTCACTTTTCAAACATTAATATTTCAAAAACAATCGAATTGAGGAGTGAATTGTATTAGAGAAAACTGTTGAGAATTAGCAGATTTCGAAAATGGAATAATATACGGGGTGTTCTATTTGAAAATAATATTGAAGATGGCGCTAAGCCGCGATTTTGAAACTTTTAGCTGTGATTTTTCCATGAAAAAGTAGGTTTTTATCTTCTTTTCGAGCTTTCCGAATTTCGTTGCAATATACCACGTGGTTCAAAAATTAGTAGAGGGGGAATGGACTTTAGAGGAGTACTGTATGTGCTAATTCACTGGTATTAGAGGATCATAATCACACCATCATCAATTGAATTCTACAATAACTTCCTCAATGAACTTCCTACATTCAACTTCAGCAAACTCATTAAAAACTAATTTGCAAGCAATTGATTGGATAAAGAAATTTTCTGTTCTTGACATTAATGACAATGTCGAAAAGTTTCATAACATTTTGTACAAACTTATTTCTAAACATGTTCCTAAAATTAAATCACGTTTTGCTCATTGGTATAGTTATGACACAATAAGGGTTGTTAAGGAGAAGAAAAAATGCACACAAGATGGAAAAAATACAATAACAATTTGGACTATGTAACATTCACATTGTTGAGAAGGCGTTCCAAACTCCTAATCGACAATGACTATCAGAACTGTATCGGTCATGTCGAAACTTGCATTAATGCTTCGAAACAAGGAAATAAGATAATAACAAAGGGCGAAACCATATGCCAAATATTCTCAGAGTATTTTTTCTCTGTCTTTAACCCTCCAAACCTCGACCATAACTCTAATAACAATAAAAACAACAGTAACTGCCGTAATAATAACAAATACTTCATTACAAAAAACACTTTTTCACGAAAAATATGGAACTTACCAGAAAAAGCCGCAGGTATCGACGATATTCCTACTGGTCTCTTGAAACACTATGCAAATTAATTTGCAGATATTTTATTCTTTTTATTCAATAGATCACTTTGTGAAGGTCATTTTCCGGACATCTGGAAAAAAGCCCTATTTATTCCAATTTTCAAGGTGGGTAATAGGTATCTAGTTGAAAATTACAGGCCGATTCCGAATCATTGCATCATTTCGAAATTGTTCGATCCGATCATCACGGACTTTATTTATGTTGATGTCAAATCAGTTATTAATGAAGAAGACGGTTTCATAAAAAAACGCCCAGTGGATTCAAATTCAATTACATACACCCATTACCCCCTCGAAAGCATGAACAAGGATTGACAGATCGACGCCATTTATACCGACTTCAGCAAAGCGTTCGATAAAATTGATCATATTTTACTCCTAGAGAAGCTCGCTGATGTCGGTATACATGGGAATCTCCTCCGACGGTTCAACTCCTACGTTACCAATAGAACAATAATAGGCAAGTACCGTTCTAGTTTCTCTATTATAACCACAGGGATGCCACAGGGTTCTCACCTGGGCCCCCTACTATTTAATATTTACATCAATGACATAAAGACTCGAAATTCTCAATGTCCGCCGATGACGTGAAAATTTACCGTATTATGTCTACAATGTTAGATCACGTACTCGTCCAGGAAAACCTTAATCGATTTTCTACTCACTGTCGAAATAATTTTCCATTTTTAACCCCAAAAAGTGTCATCAAATGACGTTCTCCAAGAATAAAAATATCATTAACACATAGTAGGTACTCACTCTATAATATAACTTTGAATGGACTACCTGAAGTTGAAGACCTTGGCATATATTTCGACTCAAATCTTTCATTCGACATACATGTAGATGATATTTGTAAAAAAAACAACAAAATGTTAGGCTTTCTAATTCGCAAATGCCACGATTTCAGAAACATAAGTATTATTATTATTATATGATTATTAGAAAATTATTTATGGCGTATGTCAACAGTGTCCTCAGTTTTGGCTCGGTCGTTTGGAACCCTCGTTACAACATTTATATCGACGTATTACAGAGCATTCGAAACAAATTCATTCGATATATTTAAAAAAAATCATATCAGAACTCAGAACCCTGTAAACCACAATGTAAAAGTTAGAGACCTGGGACTTATCTCCCTGGTTGATAGGCGCCAACTTTGGGATGTTAAATTTATCTTAAAACTGGTCAACTATGAGATCAACTGTAGTGCAGTCCTGAACTTTAATATTCACTCATACAACTTCAGAACAAAATATTTTTTCAAAATAAGCCCAAGTCACACATTATTATTTAAATTTCCCACTGCAAAGATCTCCCAATACATTATATCAACATTTTCTCTACCTCGTTACAATTCTTAACCTCAAAATAAAAAAACTGTGCTTATCCTAGTTAGAACAGAACAGAACAAACCTTTTTTGTTTTTTCACTATTCTACTTTGTAATATGTATAATATTGAATATTTTACTCTGACAAATAATAAATAAATATGTTTCTTCTGCGAAACTCAAAAAACTCATTCACACTACATTTTTTTTCCAAATTCACGCATGATGTTTCACTATACTCCTTGAGTGATGTTAATATTATTTGAGGGTATTTTCCAGTTCCCACACACATTACAAAAAGTAGAAAGGTACCATTACTGGAACATGTAACAGCAGGAGTGACAGCGCCATTTCCATTCACATACGTGAGCAGAATAGCAATGTCCCACTCGAGAATAAATGACAACGAATTTGTTGAAATATCTGGACCGTCTTCAAGACTTGGCAGCCGCAAAGCTTATCGAATCTGAGAATATGTGGGAATTATAAAGGAATAAATATCGTTGTACATAATATCGATATATTTTTCTACTGTACGTGTGTTGTCACTGAACTCCTCCTAAACGGCTGGACCGATTTGAATGAATTTTTTTGTATGCGTTTGGGTGGCGCCCTGGATGGTTTAGATTCACAAATCATTCCCCTAAGTGTTAAGGGTGGTCCACCCCTCAATTTATTTTTTATTTTTGAGACAATATTTTTTATTTTTTTATGATACAGCATTCAAAAATACATACAATCCTAAATTCTCACCCTCCTACGATCAACCCCAATTTTTTTAGCAAGACTTTTATTTTTATTTTGTCATGACTTAGAATAAAAAAAAATCATATTACTCTCAATTCGCCCTTCTATGATCAAACCATATTTTTATTTTTTTTAGGAAAACGGGATAACGGGATAACGATAACGGGATAACGGGATAACGGGATAAGGGAAACGGGAAAGGGATAACGGGATAACGGGAAACGGAAAACGGGATAACGAGACGGGAAAACGGGATAACGAAAAAAAAACGGGATAACAGGAAAAGGGATAACGGGAATAACGGGATAACGAAAAAACGGGATAATGGGATGACAGGATAAGGGGATAAGGGGAAAACGGAATAACCGGAGAAAGAAAAAATGGGATGAAAGTAAAACGGGATAACGGGATAACGGGATAACGGGAATAACAGCATAACGAAAAAACGGGATAACGGGATGACAGGATTAGGAGAAACGGGAAAACGGGATAACAGGGTGAAGACAAAAAGGGGTAACAGGAAAATGGGATAACGAGAAAATTTTCGGGAAAAATATTTTAGGGAACAGAAATTTTGACAGGACAACGTCTGTCGGGTCCGCTAGTATATATATATATATATATATATATATATATATTATTTTATATTTCTTCCACTTTTCTTGAAAATGGCTCCAAAATGGAAGCCGAAACGTCAAAATTACCAAATTTGTAGACGCGGTTCAACCCGAACTTTCAATAATCATAATCATGACCGCGGAAACCTATTCGAACATATATATATATATATATAGGCATCGATATTTCAGAAAATTATCTCTATCTATCTATCTACGGTTCTGCAGTATCTGTCGGCTGTTCCATTTTGATATCGCAGTTTGAAGTTTCAGCATCAATAAGACGGAATGCGCGTCATGATTATTTGTTGGTTATGTTCACGTTTATGAAACTAATCAATTACTTTCGATTCACGACGAAGTGATTCTACTCCGAAGGTTTGTGATGAGTGGTGCTCAAATGTACAACGGAAAGATCTATATCAATAGCTCCACCCACAGTTAAGTATAAATGACGACATGATAGGAACAATCTTTTCTATAATCATATGTCTTGTGTATACTAACCTCAAGATCGTCCCCCAAAAGTCAGTACTAGGTTTAACCTGACTTCTTTCACATCCCTGAATGACTGTTGCATTGGGTCACTTTATAACGGATTACAGTGATTCAAAATCCGGCACAACACCTGAAAAACACATTCAAAATAAAATACATTATATATAGAATGAGGTTTCTTTGCGGAAACTCTCAACATCACCCTTTTATGCAGAAAGTTGAAGGGTTCGTATGTGAATGTAGGGTGATAATCATCCCGGGAAAAAAACGGTTCATGGGAATAAATGTGTGATTTATGGATTCACATGTGTCAGGGGATTTTGAAGTTTTTGGTTTGATCAATTGATTTTGGTAGGTGGTTGTGAGTATTTGTTGGCTTTGGCACACATGTCAAGAAACGATGAAAAGGCAATAATTTCATAGTTCTGATTCAGTATTCTCACCGGAATAATTAGTTGGAAATGAATAAATGCCTAGTTTACATCAAAAAGATTTGGTTGGTGCACTGATCTCAGCACTTTCATCAAAAGTTAGTGGAAACTTCATCCCCATGTGGAAGAATCAATCGAAGAGTTTCTCTCACGTAGTTGGAGACACGCTTTTGTAGCAATATGGACTGAAAAGTTTAAAATAATGAGATTGCATTCATTGAGCATGAAATAAACTTCAATGTTGGGAAAGCAAGGGATGCTCTCTTATTTAGACAACTGATATGAAGCACGCCACTTCAACTTCAATCGAGAATTGTCTTCATTTCATGTGGATATTTTTTATATATCATGAAGCTCTTCAGTGATACAACTGTTATCAAAAAGAACATTGAAAAATTGAAATAATAATTTCATTTGGGATTTTTTTATTGGCATACATACAGGATTGGTCATCCCATGACCAATCAGAAAAACTGAATTTGTGAGATATTGACACCTTTTGAAATTAATGTATCTCTGGTGTCACAGCTACAATTTGTATTTTGCAGTTGGAATTTCCATTGAATATAATAGAAACATGCTATCAAACGTAGCCCATTATTTTTTGGTATGTTTACGGTTTGCGGACATATTTTTGCACTCTTCAGATCATTCATATTTTCATCGTCAAATTTGATCTGATAATGTAGGCTGAACTGGATGGACTATTGCATTGAAATGTTCATTCAATGCAATAATGATACAGCACTACGAATGAATGCCCCCAGAAGTTAACGTCCCATTATACAAGCATTTTGAAAAAGATGTTACGTATGTATTCGAGACGATAGCAAACATTTCATTTGGATGTATTTCATGACTAAATATAACAGTGAAAATTGCCTTATGGGTTAGATTATGTTTTTTTCGAGTGGGGCGATAACCACCCCTTCCACTGCGATCTTTTCAGGTCTTTTGTGACTCGATCCTAATTATATTAGAGTTCACCTTCTGGTCCCGCGTTTCTGACGAAGTCGATGATGTCGCTCGGTGATACCTTCTCCAGATCTTTGGGCTCTGATCGCCCGTAATCCACACGGTAGAACTTTGTTTGTTCCAGACTCTTGCATCTGCACAAGATGTGATCTGCGGTTCCTTTCTCGTCTTGGCAGAAGCGTCACTCAGCGCTTTCCACACATCCGATTTTTTTAAAGATGCTTTCGCAGTCTAGAGTGACCTATCGATAGGCCTGTTATGATTCTCAGGTCATTCCAATTAATTTCTGATAGGGCTGTTGTTCGTCTTTTTGGGGGGGATTTAGTATGAATAACTTCGAGTGGACACTTGTCCCACTATTTCATACCAATTCTCGCATTTTTTCCGCTCGGTCCAGTCTGAAAACACTTTTTTTATTATGGAGGGCTATGTCCTATGTATTCCTTTGTAGTGCCTCCTTCTGCCAGAAGGTCGGTTTCCTCATTTCCTCCAAAGCCTACATGTCCAGGGACCCATAGCAGAGTTATTCTATTGTCTTTGCCCACGCATTGAAGGGCTCTCACGCAGTTCCATACTAATCTGGATTCTATTCTACTTGATGCCAGAGCTTTCAGAGCTGCTTGGCTGTCCGATATTATTTCAATCGATTGATTTCTGCTCTTCCTGTTTAGAATTTTCCGCAGGTAGACTGCATAGAATATTGTGTGCTGTCCCAGGTTTACATTGAGATTATATTCTGGCTGTACTGGCTGTACTCCCAACTCCGTTTCGGAGCCGTCTGTGCACCATTGTAGATTGGACCTTGTGAATTCTCGTTCTTTCGTCTCCCATTCATCTCTTCCCGGGAGAAGAATCTTATAAGGTCTATCAAATTTGTATTGTGTCTGATGGAATTGATAGAATTGGATGCGATTTTATCTAGTTCTCGATCTTGCGACAAATTTTTTGCCTATTGCTTGTTGACCTCGACGGGTTCGACGAGTTTTTGTATAAACTCACTCTTGTCTCCTTCTCTGAGCAAATGTGCAAAGGATGGGTATTGAGGAGGACTTTCAATGCTTCTGTCGAGGTGGTGGACATTAGGATCAGTCACGATTGCCTCTGGAGCTTTCATTTTGCACTCTTTTATGCCCCTTTGCTCTACCAGACGTTCACTTCGTAGGGGACCACTGTGAGGTGAGGCCAGTCAGTACTTATGTTTGGGTTGCATTTTCCATGTTTTCCCTCAGATCCTAGGTCTAGCCTTGCTCTGTTGGATATTTTTTCTAGATGAGCATTTCACGTGAGTTTTTTATCTAGCATCACTCCTAGGTATTTGACTTCTTTCTTGAATGGAATTGTTTCAGCATAGTGAACCGGTTTTCTTAGTGAATTTCATTGGTGTATTTTACTCTCACACCGTCTTGCTGGAGTGGACTGATAATTCTTTTTTTTTTTCACATCACCCAGGGTCCTGATCAGATCATATACAAGAAGTACCCACAGTGAGACGGATATAACCCCTTCCTATGGACATCCTCTCATCGTCCTGGCCACTATTTCCTACTGGTGGAGGGAACTCGAGATTATTTTGTATCTCAACATCGCCTCGATCCAGATACAAACGGTGTTGTTGATTGCATCTCTGTGTAGTGTATTGTTGAGCCTACAGGGTGGAGGTTCCAGTGGGTAAATCTGAGTCAGGGAGTCCAACACAACCGCAAGGTGTCCATAAAGCATTGTCGAGAAAGGCTGCTACTGCGATTTCTCCTTATTTCAGAGAGTCGTTCAGTTTCCCAACGAGGTTCTGTTGATTTACTTGCCTGGTGAGCATACTGGTGTGTGCTGAGAAGGATTCTCTTCAGCACTTCTGCTCTAATGTGCCTATTCGGGATCTTCCCTGTTATTTCCAGCAGAAATTATGTCAAGATGATCAAGCGAAGGGATTTGGAAAGATTTTTATTGTTCCTGACTCCACGAATATACACAACCCATATCAACGTCCAGCTGGCTCTCAGAAGTTTGATGAGTATGGGCGTTAGTATTTCGGCCCCATTATGTAGTATTGCAGCAGTGCAGTAGTGTAGTAGTGCATCCTCTCATAGTGCTTCGTGAGGTTCGAAGTAGATTGATATTAACTTCAACTGCCGAACTTTTTTTTTTTTTTTTTTTATGTTCTGGTTCCCACGAAAAGGGATATCCTGTAATGTTCAGAGAACATCGTGGGAACCTAGGGAAAGAAAGTAGGAGTTGGTGTTCTTCTTAAATTTCTGAAGGTTGTATGCCTCGAGGAACACCTCCCTAGGCAATGAGTTCCAAAGCCTCGCTGTTCGTTGGATGAACGAGTCTTTGGAAAGTGATGTTCTGCAGGTCTCCAAAGTGACCACGAAGGGGTGTGATGACTGAACTTGACGGGTTGATCTCGAAGAGACTGCCAAAGCAGGAACGATTGTTGATATTTCAGAAGAGCATCGCCCATGAAAATATCTATAAAATAGAGACAAATCGCCAACTTTTCTACGGTGTTCCAGACAAGTGAGCGAGTTTGTAAGCGAGGCATCACCGACGAGACGAATTGCCCTTTTTTGGACAGAATCCAATAGCCTCAGGATATGTTTAGGTGCCGCACTCCAAATATGGGAACAGTATTCCAGGACAGGTTGGGTCTGTGTCTTTATATATCATTAGTAGCTGACTGGGGGTGACATAGCTCTTGGCACGAAACGGATTGCCTAGTTTTTGGGATGCACTTTTGGCAAAGGACCTCACGTGATTTTCCCAGGAAAGGTTATTGCTGATAGTAATACCAAGCATCGATATGGATGGCTTCAGTGGTATGGTTACTCTGACAAAGTTATGTTAGGCACAGTGAGATCGGCTTTTCTAGAGAAAAGACATGCTTGTGTTTTGTTTGCATTGAATTCTACCAAGTTATTAGATCCCCATTCGAGAATTGTTGCTAAGTCCATATTTATATTATTAACATTTCTTCCTCGTTCATTTCTGGTTTCACGGGCTGATATAGGGGCCCTGAAGAGAAAGCGGTATGGAGGGTTCTATCATCGGCAAAGCTGTGGTACTGGACATGAAGTTGCTTTCCACAGGTCGTTGGTGTGAAGTAGGAATAGTGTTGGTGCGAGAATGGATCCTTGCGGAACACCAGCATTTATGAGTAGAGTGTCAGATGAAACTCCATCGACCACTACATGAAGAGACCTGTTTGAGAAAAACTAGCAAGCAGGGAACACAGCTGAGGGGGCAAGCCATAAGACGGAAGCTTGGCGAGGAGTCCCTGGTGCCAAACTCGATCGAACGCCTTGGAGATATCTAATGCCACAGCTAAAGTTTCTCCATACTTTTCAATAGATAGCTGCCATATATGTGAGACGTAAGCGAGCAGGTCACCAGTTGACTCTGATGGCGGAAGCCATATTGCCTATCGTTGACAATTCCTGAGTCTTCCAGATATTTCATGAGCTCGATGTTGATGGCTTTTTCATGACCTTTGAAATAATAGATAGCAGTGCGATAGGTCTGTAGTTGCTAGGTAGGGCCTTTTGCCTTTTAGGGACTGGCTGTACTCTTGCAATTTTCCAATTGGACGGAAATACCCCAAATTGTAAGAGTGGTTGAACAACTTGCAAAGAACAGGTGTTAGTTCGGGGGCACATTTCTTGAGAACAATCGGCGGGATTCCATCAGATCCACAGGCTTTGTTGGTGTTGAGACCCAGCAAAATCTATCTGATAGTACGTTGGCGAAAGGTGATCTCGGGTATGTGACTGTCAATAGGTGTAATGTTCGGGGGTTGTTTTCCCGATGAATCCAGAGTGGAATTTCCAGCAAATAGGTGCGCAAAGATATTGGCTTTTTCCTGGGCAGTCGTTGCTAGTGTTCCATCTTCTTTGGTAAGGGGAGGAAATGAGCTGGAAGTGAAGTTTCTTCCCACAGCTTTGGCGAAAGACCAAAATGAACGGGATCCGTTAGGACATTCAGCAAATTTTGATCTTATTTTGGCTTTGTGGGCATCTTTTGAGCATTCTATTGTCTCTTTACATATGCCTCTAGCCTCGACATATGCTGCTCTGGTCTCAGGGCCCGGATTTTTTAGTCATCGATGGTATGCTGCCTGTTTGTAAGCCACAGCTCTAGAGCAGTTTCTGTTAAACCAGGTCTTATCGGATGATGTTCTTCTTTCGGTATTCGGTATGTAAGTTTGCATCCCCAACATGATGATTTCAGAAATTGTCTCAGCACATCGTGTTGGATCTACTGAAGAGAAACAAACTCTCTTCCATGGAAACGCTGAGAAAAACATACGAAGACCTTCCCAGTCGGCCGAATTGTAATGCCACATGAGACGGGGTGGTATTGTGCAGCTCGATGGTAAATGGAAAGAGCATGTTGTGGAGATGAGGGTGTGGTCAGAGTTTCCAAGTGGGGCACAAACTTCTATTCTATACGGGTCAGGATTGGTGATCTCGGGCATGTGACTGTCAATAGGTGTAATGTTCGGGGGTTGTTTTCCCGATGAATCCAGAGTGGAATTTCCAGCAAATAGGTGCGCAAAGATATTGGCTTTTTCCTGGGCAGTCGTTGCTAGTGTTCCATCTTCTTTGGTAAGGGGAGGAAATGAGCTGGAAGTGAAGTTTCTTCCCACAGCTTTGGCGAAAGACCAAAATGAACGGGATCCGTTAGGACATTCAGCAAATTTTGATATTATTTTGGCTTTGTGGGCATCTTTTGAGCATTCTATTGTCTCTTTACATATGCCTCTAGCCTCGACATATGCTGCTCTGGTCTCAGGGCCCGGATTTTTTAGCCATCGATGGTATGCTGCCTGTTTGTGAGCCACAGCTCTAGAGCAGTTTCTGTTAAACCAGGTCTTATCGGATGATGTTCTTCTTTCGGTATTCGGTATGTAAGTTAGCATCCCCAACATGATGATTTCAGAAATTGTCTCAGCACATCGTGTTGGATCTACTGAAGAGAAACAAACTCTCTTCCATGGAAACGCTGAGAAAAACATACGAAGACCTTCCCAGTCGGCCGAATTGTAATGCCACATGAGACGGGGTGGTATTGTGCAGCTCGATGGTAAATGGAAAGAGCATGTTGTGGAGATGAGGGTGTGGTCAGAGTTTCCAAGTGGGGCACAAACTTCTATTCTATACGGGTCAGGATTGGTGGTGAGGAAAAGATCTAGTGTATTAGCAGACTGGTTGTTGACATCAGGGATGCGGGTTGGTAGCTCGACCAGTTGTTCTAGACCATGAGTGATGGCGAAGGCTTCGGCTTGACGACCTGCATCATCTGTTTTGTTAGAGAATTTGAGCCAGGCAGCGTTATGTACATTAAAGTCTCCCATGATTATGGTTTCAGCTGTTGGATGGTTCTCCTGAATGTAGTCCAGTTTGAGTGATAAAAACTCAAAGAAGGTTCATTAGGTGATAGGTAAAGGCAGCAGATGAACTTAGTCAGTTTGGTATCAGATAGCTTGAACCACATCACATCAAAGTCTTTCGGTTCCAAACTCTCTTCACGCTGGCATGAAAGGTTAGCCTTGGCGTGAAGGCAAACTCCACCTTTGAACCTGAATCGAGAATGGAGTTCGTAACCAGGACAAAGCATATGGACCTTGTTGGTGGACGAGTTTACTTGTGTTTCTGTTAGAACCAGAATATCCGGTTTTTCCGTCTGTAGGTGATGGTGGACGTCATTGATGTTCTTGTTGAGTCCGCGGATGTTGCAAAAATTAATTTTTAATGTTGAGTCCCCTCGAGTACCTCTCGCCCGGAAATCCGAATGGAGAGGTATTTTACTTCCGGAGTGTTTTACTCTAGGAGACTTCATCATTATTACTATTAGGATGCACCTGAAAATAATGGAGGAACTGGGGAGGAAAGTGCTCCCATAAATTGCTAATTAATTAAATAGAACGATTTAAACGTTCTTAAACATGGTAAATACACGTGGAAATGACCACAAACATTATGAAGTGTACAGTGAAGTGATAAAAAAGGTGTTGATGGACGAACTGAAGAAAATCTTCAGATATGAGATAGAAAAACAGACGAAAATCTCAACTGACGGGATTTTAAATTTAAAAGAAGAAGTTCAAATCCTGAAAGACAGTAACATTGATTTAATCAATCTGCTCACCAGTCAAAATAATCCGGAAAAAGAAATAATGAATCCATTGAGTAGGGACTTGGATACGTCATTCTCATCATGTTCAACAGCTGATACAATAGTGGAAGCGACCCAAACGGAAACAAAAACTGACGAAGAAAAACCATTCACAGAGGTGACATATAAAAAGAGGCAGTCAAAAAAAGGTCCATCAAGAAATAATACAGATAAAAAATGGTATAAACGACAGTCAGAGCAGAAAGAGAAAACAAATGAATCGATCGTAGGAACTGATTATTCGGGTGGAGAAAAAAATAATTTCAGTGGAGGGGAACCTATGATATGGTTGTATGTAGGGCATTGCAAACAGCAGGCAACAACTGATAAAGTCAAAAAGTATCTCCAAACCAAATCACCAGGATATGATTTTGATGTTATGGAACTAAACACATTAGGACGGTTCAAATCATTTGAGGTAGGAGCTAATATCGATCTGAAGGAATTAATCTACCATCCCTCTTATTGGCCAAAACATGTAGTTGTGAAAAGGTTTACATTTCGTAAGCCCTTTCGTGACTCAAGTGATTTCTAAAGACTTTAATGAATAAAATCACAAATTGTTTGCAAGTAAAACAGTTCAATGTATTACATATGAATGTACAATCATCACCAAATAAGTTGATCGACTAGAAGTAATAGTGGAGGCGGAAAAAATTGATTTTTTAAGGAAGGAAAAAAAAATTAATCCATAACCAAAATTTCAATACAACTTTTTAGATAGACGGATTCACAAACATGGTGGAATGATTATTTACACAAGAAAAAATGTAATGTACAAGAAAATTGACCTGAAATTAAATTGTGAGGAAATGCAAATAGAAGCCTGTGCAATATTTTCCGAAGTAGCAAATGTAAAATATTGTCTTATTAATATTTATAGATCACCCAATGGAAAAGTTGACACATTTATATACAGAATGTCCCACATATTGAACGAATGCTCAAAATCTCACATGAATATCATAATTTGCGGTGATATTAATATAGATAACCTAAATTTGAAACAAAATAATCAGAAAGAACAAGAAAAAAAAACTTTTTATAAACCTTCTAGATAGCTATCAGCTAAGATTTGAAAATAACCTACCAACTCGAGAGTTCACCGATATGAATGAAATGACTAGTATATCTCAACTTGACTTTTTTGCCACAAATATTGAATATCCTATGTTCGATGAAAAAATAGAGCCATTCAATATTAGTGACCATCATGAATTGTTTTTCACTCTGACTATCGACATGCCTCCAGAGCCCCCGATAGTGAAGTCAAAAGATGAAATGATTTATGAATATGATACCAGAGAGAATAATATATACCAACTCTGTAAATTCTTTCAAGATGAAGATTTCAACACCGTATATGAATGTATGTCAGATGTAAATCTTGCGTACAATAGTTTCTACCGAATAATTGTTCATGCTCTAGATTTAAAGTGCCCTATGAAAAAAATAAAACCAGGTGGATATAAAAACGATAGAAAAACATGGATCACAAATGAAATGGAAAATACAGGAAGGCAATTGAAAGATATGTACTGGCTAGTAAAAAATACAAAAGAGTTCGTTTTGGCAAATGAATATCAAGAAAAAATCAAAGAACACAAAAAAGATATTAATCATTCAAAAAGAATTCACTATCAGAATAGAGTTAACAACGTAAAGAGCTCCCAGGAAAAACAAAGACAAGTTTGGAAAATAGTTGGAGAAGAGTCGGAAAAAAATGCACAAAATTCCTATTCGGAAAAAATAAAAATTGGTAATGAAACAATAGAAGATTCTCCAGAAATTGCAAACTACTTTGCAGAATATTCCTCAGCTACTGTGGCTGAAAATATAAAACTACATTTCGACTCTGAAACTGGCACAACCGGAAACCATGCAGTAAATTAATTTTATTTTTACCCTGTTAGTCCTGAGGAAGTGCTGGAATCAATCAGACAATTGAAAAATAAAACATCTGTAGGCATTGACTGCCTCCCTATAAAAATAGTAAAACCTTCAGCAAACTACATCTGTGAACCACTCTCATATATAATGAATATATCCGTAGAGTCTCATGTTTACCCTGATGATTTGAAGATAGGAAAGGTTATCCCAATCCTGAAAACTGGAGACCACCTATCTATATCAAACTATAGACCAATAACTATCCCATGTGCAATTGCAATCGAAAAAACTGACACAATTACTTTCACACTAAAAGAGCTGAAGGACAGTCAAAAATCCATTGAGTTTTTGGGGGTAATACTGGATCAAAAACTTAATTGGATAGACCACATCAAAGATCTCTCTACTAAGCTGTCCAGCACTCTTTACCTGCTTCGTAGAATCAATGAATTTGTTCCTTTTTATGTCTCGAGAGCTGCTTACATGGGGTTATTTCAGTCTAAGCTGCCATACGGATTGGTTTTCTGGGGACTTTCAACTGATTGGGAAAGGGTATTTATTCTACAAAAAACGGCTATTAGAATCCTGGGAAGGGCAAAACGGACTGACAGCTGTAGACCTCTATTTAAAAAATTTAATATACTCACCATTGCGGCTCTATACATATTTCAATGTCTCGTCTATATCAAAACACAACTACGAATATCGGACCAGAAATGGCCACAATCTTCTTATGCCACAGCATCGACTGGCAATTACTCATAAAAGCTTCCTCACTGTGGCGATAAGGCTCTTCAACCATCTACCACCATATATGAGGAATTTACATATGAATAAATTCAAAAAAAGTATAAAAGGGCTGCTGGTTGATATCTGCCCTTATTACGTTAGTGAATTTCTCAACTGCAAGTATTAATACTTTGCCTTTTTAATGTGTCTGGGTTGTACTGTATAATACTTTGCCTTTTTAATGTGTCTGTTTTGTACTGTATTTACTCACCTTGACGATGCTAAATCTATTGTACTGATAATAAATAAATAAAAAAATTGATTGATTGAACAAAGTAATAGAAAAATGCATTTATAATAAATTATTTCCATTTCTTATGAAATATAAAATCATAACTGATTGTCAAAACGGCTTTTATCCTGGCAGATCAACGGAGAACGCAGCAACGGACTTCATGGAGTATGTATACAAACACATGGTCCGGTAAATACGTTGCAGCGCTTTCCTTTAATCTGTCAAAAGCATTCGACTCAATTGATCTCACTATTGTGTATGATAAACTCTATGCGATAGGTATCAGAGGAAATATTCTCTCATGGATAATATCATATCTCACTTTCCGGAAAATAAATGTTAGTATATCGGAGGCAAATTCAGAGTTGTATGACGTTGACCTCGGTCCCAGGCCCACTAATATTTTTACTATTTGTGGATGACCTACCCTTTCACGTAAGATCAGAATGTATGGTACTTTATGCAGATGATACCTCTATTGCGGAACAAGCTGATAGCATTGAAGAACTACAAGTCAAACTGAACGCAGTCTCTAATAGGTTTATTGCATGGTGTAAACAAAATAAATCAATTGTAAATGCTGACAAAACAGTACTGATTACGTGCTTTGGGAAAAAAATAGTAAACAGTTTGATAGAAGTTAATGTAAATGATGAAACCATTCAACCATCTGAAGATACGAAGTTTCTAGGTATATATATTGATTCAGCGTTGAAATGGGATAAGCAAATTAGTCATGTATGTAAAAGACTGAATAGTAATTTTTATGCTATTCTCCAACTCAAGAATATCTTAGAGGAGAAATCACTGTTAAATGTCTATTATGCAATGGTACACTCAATACTTATGTATAATATCATTCTATGGGAAAGTAGTAGAGAGGCCACAAGAGTATTTACTGCTCAGAAAAGGATAATTCGGTTACTATACAATTTGAGAGCAACAGACTCCTGTAAACCATATTTTAAGAAATTTAAAATTCAAACTGTTCCAAGTATATACATTTACAGTCTGATTATCTACATAAAGGAACATGAAATGAATCTGGAAACTAATGCCCAATGGCATAGATATCCAACGAGGAATGTAAATATGTTAAGAACAAAATCACATAGAACTAAACTCTACGAAATGGCGCCAATCTATAGTGGATCTGAATTCTTCAATTGCCTGCCTGTTGAGCTGAAGTCAATCAATAACATGAGTACATTCAAACGTAAATCGAAAATTTGTATATGCACTGAAGGATTTTATTCAGGAAATTAATTCCTAAATTATAATGGAGAACTCAACAAAAAAAATTACAACATAAACTATGAAATCCTACAAACCAATACTGCTAGATTTATTGATTGGTACATAAATTTTATACTACTATATCTATATTTCATCTATATTCCTTACTCTATTTTATACAGACAACTATGTTAAAACCTTTATGTTTATCATAAAAAATATGTGATATTTTGCAAGATAACTGTTTCTACAGCGGTTAAAAAGTTCAGTGTTATTCTAACTATGCGTGTGTGATATCTGTATTTTGTAATTTGATTTTGTGTTTACGATTCTGTATATCTCATTGATTATGTGTCTAAAATTGTATACCTGGCTTATTCTATATCATGTATATGATCTTAAAGGACTAATAAATTATCATATTATTATTATTATCCTGCCGCTGCTGGTTTGATGATTTTGCTTCCTTCCTTCCAATCTTCCATACTAGATCTCCTTGGTCCTTTTGGTTGAAGGAGAATTGGCTGGTGTTCATACAAAATCATGGCGCCTGGGAAATGGTTTTGTACTAAAACTTCTTTTTTTCGAAATTCCGTCATAGTTTTGTCAGATCGTTCAATGATACCTTCCACTTGCTCCGGTTTTCTAGAGAGGATCTTGTGGGTTCTTGCGCTTTGGGTATATCAGATATATTCTGGCAGAATTTTTTCCAAGCTTCTCATTTGGCCTTTGTTATCGCCTTGTTGTATTCCGTTAGGGTAGAGCGATATTCTTCCCAGCTTTCAGTCCCTTTGGCTCTAAATTCTTACAGGTTCATCTCCGCACAATTTTCTATTCTACGAATAATGGTTCCCAAAGTGTCTCTGAGTTTTTCTCTGGAGCCCTCCCGGTCCGTACATTTGGGGTCCGATATTGTATCTCTCATTGAGTACCCGTCTTCACGTCAAATCCAATGTGTCGATGATCCGAGCACAATGATTCTGTGAAGCCAGTTGGCTATTTCATCGGTAACTCATGTACCTCATACTAACTGACAGATCTAGAACTTTACGTCTGTTGCTAGTCACAAATATTGGTTCTGAGTCGATATTCTCGACAATGAACAATTCTCCTAATATAAATTCAATGAATTTCTCACCTCTATTATTTATGTCTGTACTACACCTGACAGTGTGGTGTGCATTTGCATCGCACCCCATGATGAGTTGCATGTTGTTTCTCTTACAGTAGCGGACTAGGTTCTTTACCCGTGTTGGGAGATTTTCTGCTCCGTTGTGTCCGGTAAAGTAGGCTGAGCAGACGGTCAGTTCCAGCATGCCCCTTCTTCGTAGGGATTGTTGATTGTGCTGTCACCACATCTTTGGAACAGAAATGTGGAAGTAGTAAGCCAATAATATATTTTCTCAATAAGATACATGCCCTGGGTTCATTTCACGAACTGTGGAATATTACCTCACCAGGAATATTGTTCCTGTTGTCCATGGCTCCTGCATTAGTGCCACGTCTAGGAGCTCATTGGGGAATATTCTGCTGATGGTGTAGGATGCGACTTTTGCTTGTTCCACATTTGCCCCTGTAAGCTCCCACCCATCAAATTTTTCCTTCGGGTGGCGAGGTTTCTCTTCTATTCCACCGAAAATCCTTGGAACTGGAGCCGACGCTCCTCCCAATCCGCGAGGCAGACTTTCGGGTTGCCTGGCAGATCGCTCCTTGTGCAATCGGGAAGTTGAAAATCTTGTCTCCAAGAAAGAGTGCCCTTCAGACCGACCACTCCTCGACCGAGAACTAGACCGCCCAACTCCCTGACTGGAGCAGAAGCCCGAAATCTGGATTTTCCCCTATCTGGGTGTAATTCAAAATCCCTACTTCTGGGCGGCGAGCCGCTGTCTCCGCCCTCTTCTCCGAGAGCCACAGGCCTCATCGATATCTATAGATGGCGCAAATGAAGCAGGTGTTGGCGACTGCTCCAAAGGAAACTTTGAAATACTGCAGTAAATGAAATGATAAACTGAAAATAAGTAGTGCGTGTGAGTTGTGCCAAATCCCACTACACATCAAATGTGGTATTCGAGTTGCCATGGAGGAAAAAGGTACTATTTCAACCTGTTCAAAATGTTCCCAAATAGCTGAGGACAGTGAAGGCCATGTCGAGTGTGATTATTTAAATTCCTCCCACTCGTGGGTAGAGACAATTTTGGGTAGAGACTACTGCAATCAGCTCAAATGCCGTGAAGCATCGAAAGAAAATATCTTACTGAGACAGATGGTGGAGCACATGTCGGAGAGGATAAAACTCATGTGTTTCAAAATTGACGTGTTAGAAAGCAGCAAATATTCTTTGATAACAAACACCACTGACACGACTCTTCCCAACAGAGAAGGCACCAGTGTCTGTGGGGAACCTTCCACATCTACTAATAGTGATGCTGATAAGTGGAAACAGGTGTCAAACAGAAAGAGAAGGAAGTATGTGAAACAACAGGAATCTGACAACACTGAAGCATCAAATCGAATTGAAAACAAATCCCCGACTGATAGAAGTGAGCTAATCTCGTCCGAAGCAGTGGCGTACGCTCTGCACGACGTAGGAAGCCGAATAAAATGCCAAAATAAACTTGATTTGAACCAACGCGCAGATGTCAAAAAGAACACTCAACTGAAAAATAGGGGATCTAACCAAAATGGAAACAGACCAATTATAGGGAAAATGCAGAATTGTTCTGCTGAAGCAATCAAGAAAACATGTTTGTTACATGTTAACAAGCTGAAACCATCTACTACAACTGAAAAACTCCTAGGTGATATAGAAGACACCTTTCCAGAGGCCAAAGTTGAGAAACTTAATTCAATGTTTCCTCAGCTATACTCGTCATTTACAGTTTGTATCAATTATGATAACTTAAACAAAGCCTGGAACAAATCCATCTGGCCCATGTGAAAGAGTTTTTTCTCAGGAAAAAAAGACCTTCATCAGCCGAAGTATGATGTAAGTAATGACAACATCAAAAACTACGACGGAGTGGGTATTTTGTTCTTGAATATTCGGAAATTATCCAACAAACTGGACAAACTGTCGCTGTTCTTGGACAAATACGACAAGTTTAGTGTTCTGTGTTTTACGGAACATTGGTTGGACGATCAATTTTTGCAACTATGTAACATACCTAACTATAACCTGGTATAATTTTTTTGCAGATCTAAGCATGTGCATGGTGGTGTAGCCATATTTATCCGTAGTAATATCGAATGCAAAACTCTAGAACTCGAAAAGATTTGCATTGAGCGTGATATTGAAGTATGTGGCATCGAACTCCTTAGCTCACAAACTGCCATTATCACAGTCTTTAGATCAGCATGCATTGAAGATTGCCTCGTTTTCTTGAGTAAGTTCGAAGAACTTTTAATCTTCATTTCACAAGAATATACGCGGCTAATATAACTTGGAGATTTCAATATAAACTTTTTGAGAACTTCTTCGAATCTTACTAATCTGATTTGTCTAACAAACTCTTTTGGACATGAGGTTACTATCAAAGACTTCACCAGAGTCGAAAATGGTTCAAAGAGCTATATAGACAATATACTCACAAACTTCGATGGAAACAGCTATGAGTCTGGCGTTGTTGATCCCTGCCTCACTGATCACTATGCGCAATCTATAAATATAAATAATAATAAGCAAGTTACAAATGCCCCTCTCTTTAGGTATTCTCGAACTCCAGACATCGTAACAAAAAGGTAATCGAGCGAATTCAACGACAATAGCTCTTCCGAAGTTATGGTAGATTTTCTATTGAATTCATATGTAAATCCAGTCCATAAATTATTTCCCCTTGAAAAAGTGTACAGTGAGTCCAACAGAACCCTTGTTAGCTGGTTCATCGATGACTTGAGGAAAATGAGAGACAGAGTTCATTCCATAAAAACAATCTACGACGTGACAAACGATCCTAATCATAAAGAAGTTTTTAAATATGTCAACAATGAATATCAAAAAGCTATCTTAGAATCGAAAAAGTCTGCTCTTGATAAATTGATCAGTGACTCAGATAATAAAGTTAGAGATAGCTGAAAACTCATCAACTTTGGAAAAAATAAAAGTAACCTGTGATGATATCACACCTCATGAATTTAATCCTATTTTTATCACTATAGCAAATACTATAACTGGACCACTTCCTTCTAATAACGATATTGCTTGCCCATCATCACTCGATGCGAATCTCAAACCTTCTTTAGCAGGATCATTCTTCTTTGAACCTGTGACCACCTCTGAAGTCTGCAATGCCATCAGTGGGTTGAAAAACTCCAATTGTTTTAATAGTAGAATAATAAAAGAAACAAGTTCTTATTCGATCGAACCACTCACGTACCTTTTCAATGCTTGCTCAAGAGGGGGTACTTCACCAGATAACTTCAAAATCAGTAAGGTCATTCAAGTTTTAAAAAAGGGCGATATGAACCTTTTTGAAAATCATCGACTTATCTCCGTCATCCCTATGTTTGGCAAAATTTTTGAAATTATTCTCAAAAAACGACTTTATCTCTACTTTGAAGTTAACAATCTCCTTAACACGGATCAATATGGTTTTAGGAAATCTTGTTCTACTATACAAGCTGTTGTTCGTGTGGTTAAGAGCATAGTTGAAGGTTTTGAACAAAAACAGCATAGCTCAGCCACATTGTGTGAACTGAGCAAGGCGTTTGACTGTGTTCCTCACCACAATCTTCTGATAGAAATGAATGAATACGGAATCAGAGGAGTTTCACTTTCCCTCTTCAGCTCTCATGATTTTGGCGAGAATAGAACTTCGGATCTTTTGTCAATCGAATCTGGAGAACCACAGGGCTCCGTTCTGGGACCTCTGTTGTTCATCATCTATATAAACGACGTCTTCTTTCACTTATTACCATATAAATGCGTAATCTATGCCGATGATACAACTCTCCTGTGTACTAACCAAAACTTTGAGAACTTGTTCGCTAAAATGAAAACTGTGGTAAATCAGGCTAAAAAATTGTTCAATGCTAACCTTCTGAAACTAAATGAAGATAAAACTCAAACTATCACATTCTCTACAAATAATGACATAGCTAAAAGTGAAACTGTCAAACTACTAGGCATCACCCTAGACGATACTCCGAATTGGTCATATCACATTGAAGAATTAGGCTCGAAATTCTCCAAATATCTATTTTTACTCAGGCAATTGGGGAATTATGTCAGCTTGAACACTCTTTTATCAGCACATTATGCTTTTTCTCATTCCCATGCTAGAACTTCACTTTGGAGAAACTGCCCCAGTGCCGATAAAAAATTCTTACTACAAAAGCGAGCTATCAGAATAATTTCAAATGAGAAACTAAAATAACTAAACATAATGACGGTACCTTCTATCTTTATCTATCAATCTCTATTGGAAATTCATAACCACAAAAACGAACATCTGACCAATTCACAGGTTCATGAACATAACACTACAGGTGCTAATCTCTCAAGACCACGCAGGCTGAAACTACACAAATCCTAGATCAATACACTCAATGTTAATATTTATAATATATTGCCACCCACTGTTAAAGATCTACCTATATGTTGTTTCAAGAGGTTCACCCAAAATCTCTTAACAACACATTGTTTTTATAGTGTCAACGAGTATCTGGCCACACCAACTCAAATGTTTTAATCTGAAATACTTTAATGGTGGCTTCCTAACTTAATTATCGTATTATTTACATCATGTTTGTATCTTTTATATACATTTATGTCACCACTGTTGATAGTTGTGTTCGTGTAAATGAAATGTTTGTTATATACCTATTTTGTTAATCATTTATTTGAATTGTTCACATTTTTTTTCGTGTACTTGTAATCTATCTGAAATGTTTGTTTGTAGTTTATCTGTTTGTATGGCTCGAACATCATTGTATTGACTTGCTAAAAATGTATTTTTTTCACATAACGTAGTTAATAAGCTATCTATCTATCTTTATGCCCACGAGCAGACATTTCGCCGTTTTTTTGTAGTTCCGACTCTTTGCCTCCGAATCTGGAGCCGGTCTTTCCGCCCCAAAGTAGCAAACCACAGCCGTCGTCCCCTCCTCACATGCCTGAAGCGAATCGACCGCTTCCCGCAACCGTTTCCGAACTTGGAGTTGGCCTGCCTTCCTGGCTTTCCTTGTCGGCTGTCGATTCACCTTTTTGGAGGTAGAGAAGATCCCCTTCAGAGCGGTCTTTCCGTCCTGAATGAGAGCTTTCCCACTTCTCTCGTCCCCGGACGCAGGTTTAATACCAGGGACCAGTTTCGTCCTGCGGTTCGGAGTGTTTCGGCCTATTGAAATAAATAAAAATATCGCATGAAGTGTAACCGCTAATGACAATTGTGCCATTTGGCTTATTTCATCTCACCTGGTGGAGTACAGGTCCAGGAGTTCACAGTTGATTTGATACACGATAGGTTATCCTCGTTCCTCCCAAACTTTGTTTCCATATGTCTTATCTATGGTTCCTGATTAGGAGCCACTTCGAAGTCCCTCATGGCAACTGCGAGTACTGCCGTGGCTACCTTGCAGAGCTGGAGGTTCATCTGAGTGACCATTATAGTTTGTTCAACACCCCGAAGAGCTCTTTTCCGATCCAGAAGTACGCTTGGAATTGCATTCCCTCCAGTGCTCTGGAAAATGCATCATCAACCGAGAAGGCCAAGAGTTGTTCTCATTTCCTTTTGGTGATGCACAGGGCCAAGGTTGATTACTCCGAGATTCTGGAGTATTTCTCAGAGGGTCCGTTGCGGTAACGTTTCTTTTGAGACCTTAATGGATTTGGGCCTGTTCTCCAAGGCCTTGTTAGTCGAGTAGCGGCACCCACAAGCAACACAAACCGCGGCACATTCACCCCTTACCACGTGAAGGTGAGGTTGGGCTTCAAGGGGCTGTATCTGATATAGACTATACAGGTGATTCGTTGACACATCAAAGGACTCCAACAGTTTTATCAATATCACAAGTTCACTAACTCACCACATGACTCATTTTTGTATTTTCAGAACAGAAAATCCTCTGAATCCAGACTCCATCTCAAACATTTTTTCACAGGTTTTTCACCAACCCACAGGAGGTAAAAATATTTCAAAATTGTTTCGGGCTTGTTTTCAGACCTTTCGTTCAGGATATTTCCCAACGTGGTGGATATTTTGTAGCTATATATAAAAAAATATCCAGTAATGAAGAATCATCGAATCTGGAGGTATCACAACTACATGCAATCATAGCACTCGCAAAAAATTAAAAACAAGAAAATTCTAGGAATTTATAAATTCTGTGGATAACGAGGGGTGTGATGGAATTATAGTTAAATCGAAAAATCAATTGTACATTTTCTTTCAGTAATGGGTCGTGAAAGTTATCAACTTTTTTCCGAAGCACTTTTTTTCCAATCATAACATATCACGAGTTTTAGTCCATCCACCCAGTTTTCTACATTGGAATCGGAATAACGAAGCATAAACGAAATAATTTCACGTCCTCCCCGTCCTTCCGAAAGAGATTTATTACATTCTCGTCGACTTCCTGAGTGAGTTAGAACCAACGATATAGATCAATTCGGAATGAAAAATAACGACAGGAATTGATTTCCTTCATAAATTCACAGCGCTAGTGTCACGGTAGTTTATTGATTGAAACGCATCAATTTTTTTTTCATATATCGATAAATAATAGAAATATTAGTGATATAACGATCAAAATCGCACATTTCCGTTGATTGAGATTGTCAAACATTCTTAAGTATATCTGCCTCCTATCTGCATCACATTCTCAGTTTTGTAGCACTCCTAGATGAATTTGACTTATTCTAGGAGTAATCAACATTCGTTCAACTCAAATGTCAAATACGAAGCAAAGTACCGATTGCTTTTCTGAATGTTATTTTGGTTGCAGTTGTGATGTCTCTATCTAGAGCTGTCTTGAAGCACTGTACGTAGTGCTCGTGAAAGCACTGAAAGTACTTTGGTTCTCGCAAGCACTGTGCTCCCGAGCACTTTGTTGAAGCTTTAAGCATTTTACGAAAAGGCTTGATGCTTAATGAACCAAAAAATTGCTCCCGAACACTTCAGTGCTCCGGAGCACTTTTCGGGATAACTAAGCACTCAGCTTTCCTTTACCTATGAATCTGCAGAAGTTTTCTGAACATGAAAATGCAGACAGCGAAACTCCCAAGAACTACTGAACGCGCCCGTGTACAGGGTACAGGGTACAGGGTGATTCAAACAACTTTGACAAACTTCAGGAGGTGATTCCTCACAATATTCTGATATGAATTGTCCACATAAATATATGTCCGGAAACGCTTCGTTTCCAAGATACAGGGTAATAAAGTTTTATTTTCAATTTCGTTTTTTCAAAATAATTTTCGAGATTCTGACCTCAATTGAACGAAAATTGGTATTGAGAGGTTTTTTGAAGTGACGAATTCGAACCTGATGTTATTATTGCTTATACTCGTAGGAAGCGCCACCTACACGTCTTTCTCTTCTTTGAAAATTCATAACTTTTTTGAGCGTACTTCTAGCACATTTTTCAGTAAAAAAAACAATGTTTTCATCATATCTACGTAAAAAAGCTACATTCAAGTAAGTAGTTTTGGTAATTACATATTATGTGACAGTTGGACGTTTTGTTATTTTGTTGAAGTTTCTGTGAGATTCAAACACAAATTTTTAACAAATTTATTATTTAAACAATAATGCTCATTTAGCCGATATGCATTTCGTTTATGGCCTCGCGGATGGCAATGCGCGCAAAGAAAGACGTATTCACCAGGAGCGATTTTCTGATCGAGTACTGCCTTCAGCTCCAACATCCACCAGTCTCCACCGTCGTTTGACAGAAACAGGTAGCTTCAAGAGGGCAGCTGATATTATTGGAAGACCACGAGCAGTCCGAACCACAGAACTGGAAGAAGATGTTTTGAACGCTCCCGAGGAGAATCCAGAAACAAGTTCAAGAATAATTGCTGAAGCTCTCAATTCTACTCATTCCATAGTTAGGAGAATTATCCACGATCAACAATTTTATTCATACCATTTTCAAAGGGTACAAACTCTTTTGCCACGAGACTTCCCCCAACGCATTACTATGTGTCAGTGGTTTTTGAGAAAACTAGCTGGACATCCTTGATTTTTAAGATATGTACTCTTCACGGACGAGGCAAACTTCTCCCAAAATGCTATCACAAACTTTCATAATAACCATGATTGGGCTCTAGAAAATCCGCACGCAGTTGGTGAAAGACATTATCAGTTTCAATTTTCTGTAAATGTATGGGCGGCAATAATTGATTATTACTTGATAGGTCCTTCCTTTCATACACATATTCACAATTCCTTGAAATGAAATGTTGATATTTCTTGCAAATTCCATTAGAAGAAATACAGATTTTGCACCCTTGATACAAAAATAACTATTTCAAACGAGTAATGAAAAATAGAAAAAACCAGAACTATTCACTTTAACGTCAAATTCATTTTCTTAGCATTCTAGTGAAAAATGCAGAATAATGGTAATAACTTCACCACGCATCGATTATCGAATAATCGACTTGAAATTTTCAAGTCCAAATATCAAGAAAACGGTTGCTTATAGCTTTTTCACGTATATCTGATAAAGGATCTGATTTTTTCACTGAAAAATGTGTAAGAAGTACTCTCAAAAAAATTATGAATCTTAAAAAAAAGACGTGTAGGTGGCGACCCCTACAAGTTCGAATTTGACACTTCAAAAAAACCCTCAATACCAATTTTCGTTCAATAGAGGTCAGTTTTTCGGATTTTTTTCAAAAAAACGAAAATAAAAATGAAACTTCAACACCCTACATCTTGGAAACGAAGCGTTTCCGGACATATATTCATTTGGACAATTCATATCAGAATATTGTTAGGAATCCCACCTCCTGAAGTTTGTCAAAGTACTTTTGAATCACCCTGTATAGATTACATAGAGTGTTGTTTTAAATGTTTTGCGTTGCGGAGTGAGTTGAGTGCTCAACAATTCTTCTCTAAATACAGAAACTTAATGAACAGACTTTCTGCACACGATGATATTAATTTTTAGAACAATTATTAGTTAAAAATTTATATTCGCCTGATATATACGCCTAGTCGCGCATACAGTCACTTCTATCGGGATAGAATCCTATTGAGATAGCATCCTATTGAGATAGATAAATACTATGGAGTGTTTCTTTCTGTCACTAGGTACCGCCGGTTGGAAGTTACTTTTTCCAGCGTACCTACAGGTGATTACGCTTGATTAAGTTTTCATTTGTGTTGGGTCTCGCTTCGGCCATAGGTCTTCGGATCTCTGACTGGTAACTACTCCGTACTGATGAGGGCTAAAAGCCTGAAACCGGTATGCAGATTGTTGAGCGGATCAATTTTTATTTTCTATGAAAGTTTGCAAGTAGGAGATTTAAGCCGGTTCTGGATCTCCCCCCACCACTTATGACCTTGACCCCCCCAACGCACGCCCCTGACCTTGAGAAGGGTGTTTGGCTGCGTGTGTAAGTGTATCGTTTAACCTTGAAGTGACCTTGAGATGTGGCGGTGTATAACGCACGCCCCTGACCTTGAGAAGGGGGTTCAGCTATGTGTGTAAGTGTATCGTTAACCTTCCCCTGACCTTGAGAAGGGTGTTTTGGCTGCGTGTGTAAGTATGGTATCCATTGAAGGGTAACTCAGGGTCGAGTGGATGGATAACAGTGGGAGGGCAGAAGGCGCATAGTCGTACGTGATCGTGTGTTCACCTTGAGACGCCCTTGAGCATTGGTGGAGAGTGCATATCGTTCTAGACACACTTCACCTTGGATGACCTTGAGCATTGGGAGAGAGTGCATATCGCTCTAGACTCCCTTCACCTTGAGACGACCTTGAGCATATCGTTTATCCCACATTCGATCTTGTATGACATTGAGTTGAGATCTGTGAACGGGTAAACATTTTCAAGGTGTGTGTTCACCTTGAGCCGTCTTTGGT